>APFE030637819.1:43116-72363 GCA_000404065.3 Pinus taeda
TAATAATTTGGAAATTTATTAAAATACATCAAATAAAATAAAACAATGATATTCAACCCTTAATCTTTATAATTATTTTACATATTTCTAAAAAAAAATAACATATAATCAAATTCATGTTAGAGTTAATCATCCAGGTTAAAGATTAGATTAGTTTAGGTTAGTTTGTATTATGGTGATTAGTTATTGGAGTCCGAGAAAACCTCTAAACTAACTCAACAATTTCTTTTATGTATTAATATGTACACATTATACATCATTTATTGAAATCAATTAATGTATGTTTGAGTTTGGTTTCCAATTTGTGTATTTTACAGTGGTATCAAAGCCAGATTGTCCATCAGCCCTGTTGAGTTGAACCACAAGTTTGTGGCCTTCTTGTGGATCATTTTTTTGCGTGCCATGGATGGTGAGTGAATTCTTGTTTAGTTGCAGAAGAGAACCAATGTTTACCTTTCGTGTTGACAGTCACAACCTTGTAGATGAGCATCCTCGTTGAAGTTTTAACACCACCACCAAAAACCATTTTTGCTGCACAATCCATCGCTTCAAGAGACATAGTGGGCCGAGAAGGAGTTTCGACGCAATGCTAGATTGGAACAGAAACATGGAACTGCATTGAAGTTGTGTAATCATTGTAGTTTTGATGAAATCGTTGTTAGCATATGAGTTGGAGAAATGGAGGCGGAAATCCTTTTTCTTGATGTTAAAAAAAAATCATTAAGTTTTGCGAACATTTACGGGCACATTGAAATTTAAGAATTGAACATTATCGATATGGAACTAAAATCTCTAAGTCCATAAGGAAAACCGAAATCTCCATCGAAGTATTGAAAAACATTGTTTGAGTGGCTGAAGTGAACTGAGGTCTAATAATATTAGTTTATAAAATCTCGTGGAGCTATGCAGCCATGAAATGATTTTGTTGTGAACATTAGAACCCCTCATTCTGTCATCTCTCAATTACACATCATCCCCATCTCTTTATTTTGTCAATATTCACGTCAGGTTTTGATATCACAATTGTCCTCCCTGCATTCGATCGTCCATGCCTTAAACCTGAATCAAATAAAAATAAAAAATAGAAGTTGTTTATTTTTTGTTCAAGTTCACCAATCATCCTCCATGACCTTGATTACGTGATGAAGATAAACCATAGTTCAAGTCTATTGTTGGTAATGGATCAACTACTATTAGGAATGTTGAGTTTACAAATGGGAAATCCCTTAACGACTTGACGAATCTCGCACAACATTTTTTTTTGGAAAAAATTTGTGTCCTAGAGAGAACAGAATTTTAGTGTAGATTTAACGATCCTGTAAATTTTAAAATCTACAATGTATATTGATTATTAATCCTCCAATGTCGAGATCTAGGTCGTTGAATTATTCTCCACCATATCTATTCCCACTTGATATGACAGAGTTCAAGGCTTCGGTTTTTCTCTATGCGTGATGATAATTATAGTGCAAAGGAAGTATCAAATTGAAGAGGTCCGTGGAAACGTGTATTTGAAACACGTTGCTTATCAATTTATATTCTTGTCTGCTTGAAGAATATTTATAAGATCTGGGGATGGAGTTTCAAGATTATTAAAAATTGGTGTTAATTGTTATGTTTTTGCTGATGTATAATTATTGGTTGGTCCAATTTTGAAGAATCAATTTATCAATCACTAAATTTGAAAATTCTAGAAGCTTTTTATGGCAAATATTTACTTTACTTTCTGGTTTTGGTTGTTCAACTATCCTAGGCATTGGATTAATCAGAAGTTGAGAGTTGTCGCAAGGAGCAGAGGAAGGCACAAGAAATTTACATTTATTTTTTGATTGAGCTTTGAAGTTTAATTTGGTTAAGTTTAAGTTATAGAATTTATGAATATAAAAGTAAGAAAAACGAAGGGAATTATGGTTAGTATGACTTCATATATTTAGATGGAATATTCAAGGTTACAAGTTCAATTCCTTGTCATGATAATTTTTGAAGTTGATATTTATGCATTTTATCAGTGAATTGGTTGAAGTTGTAGCCAACACCCCTTTTTCAATGTTGATTGCTGAAGAAAATGACCAAACTCGATGACTTGTTATAATTATTGAGCAGTTTAATATCATCTATTATTCATAACAATGTCCAAATCATCAAGGACATGATTTTTGACATTAAAACCTATTCTCAAAATGCTTAAAGAAAAAATGAATTCTTGGAGCTAGAGTCATAGTTTGAGTGAAACAAACTTCAGAAGAAAAATTGTGATTTTGAACTGGTGTTTGTTAAGAACCACACTTTGTTTGAGCCTAGTTCTAATCTATATCTAGGGATGGATCATACTATTTCAAGATAAAATTTGAATGCAAAATAAATTCATGTTTAGTAAAATGTATGGAAGAGTCATTTGCATATAGATGTGAAGCTTATCGTTCCCAAAACCTTCATATGACAGTGGGAAGAAATTATGCATAACAAACACAGAATTTGTTTGGGGTATAACAAGGATATCCTCGATATATATTTTCATATTCTTGATTTTTCTAAACCTATACAATTTCAAAATGCTAGATTTCTGGATGGTGTTGTTCCAGAACAAGTAGATCGATGTCAACAGTGTAACAAAGTTGGACATGTGAAAGATCGTCATTTTGATCTTAACCCGTGTGAGAATTGTGGAAAGTGTAATCACCATTCAGATAGATGTTATAGAGAAAAGACTACTGCAAGAGAGAAACTAAATTTTGGATGGATTGCTTCTTGGGATTAGTCGAAAACATGCAAGAATTTTTACAGGTCATACTGAAGGATATGTTCGAGAGTATTGATGAGCCTTGCAGCGATGAAGAATACTTCTCACCCTGTATCTGATAAGGGGGGAATTTTTGATAATCTGCTATAGGTTTGAAGATTTGTTAAGCTGGCCTAAGACAGAGATTAGAATTTTGTTGCTACAATCCAAAGTCTGAGTTTAGATTCAAAGTTGTAGACAAGCTTTTTATTTTATTTATGCTCTATGAGAACGAGTGAGATTGTGTGATTTTTGCATGTCGTTTTTATTGGTCTGAGAAATGCTATGAAGGTTTTAGATGCGGGTATCGTTTGTGGTTTCCTTTTAAAAACCACCATGTTTGATTTGTGGTCATCCTTAAAAACCATTTTTGAGATACATTTGACTCTTGGCTTGTTACACGTCATTTTTTCACGTTAGGAAAATGACGATCAGTTCGGAGCTCTCACTATCCATAAATGTGTCCCAAAGCATTCCCCTACAAAGTTTGAAACTAAATCATCCAAAAGAAAGTGGAATTTCTGGATCCTATGGTACAAAACCTTTATTTTGTCTTTATTCGCATTTTCCTAGCTAATTTTTGTGCATACGCAAAGAAGGTCATTCATGTTTGTGCATAAGTGAGCACTGTCTTCCACTATGACTTGCGAACATGACTTGAAGTGTATAAAAATAAAAAGTAAAGTCTAGAAGCATTTTTGGTAGCATCTATCACAACCAACAAGCTTCGAATGAGTGACTATTTAGTATCGATCCCTCTCATCATGGATTAACCCACATTCCTTCGTGGAACCTCTGTCCCACTAATAGTGGATCTCATCCCTTGGAGAATGTATCCACAACTTCCCATTCTTGGCCTATAAAGTTACTACAAGTGTGAGGATTGGGAGAGGATTGTTGGAAGTAGGTTTATGTTATTGAGATTAAGTTGGAATGCTTTTCTTGCAAGAGAAAGGGTTGGAGATTTTAGAAGGGACTTGCAACATCAAGGCTATATAGTTGTAAGGATTTTATCTAGTTTTATGAATATAAATGCAATTTTTATTTCTCAATTACATCTTCATTGATTTAATTTGTAGGATTCCTTGATCACCTACATGGATTTTGGTTGCATATTGATTATTTTATGATATATAATTGGTTAATTAGTCCATTTATGTCTCTGATTATATTTTGTATGCTTTGATCTCTTGTTTGTCTCTATCTTTGCATTTTCCTTTCAAGATGGTATGGAGAATTTGTTAGGGGTGAGGACAAGACATCTAAAGCATCGAGGAGCAAATTATTGAAAGCTTTGAGGGATTTCATCAATCATTTCGTTAAATCGGTAAGAGGCCTCTATCATTTTATTTTCTTTCAATCAATCAAAGTATAGGGAAAGGTAGCAGTTCTTGTTTGTTTGTTACTAGGGTTCTTTGAATTCTAGGGAGATCGCTCTTGTCCGCAAGAGGGATTTGTCCACATAACAAATTGGCCACTCCAATGGGGACTCATTTCAATCTCCATATTTTTCCTTGTTTTACCTTTTCAACCTACCGTGCAAGCCTTCTTAGAGTGTCTACAAATTTTAGAAATTTGGATTTTGGGTTGGATTTGATTTATTTTTATATTTTCTTGAAATTCCCTACCATGCGCACATTTACTTTGGGCACAGTGTGTATTTTTTCGCATCTTCCCTTTAGAAATAGAGCATATTCACACTGGTTTATTCCAGAGCCTATGCACACACCTAGAACTTTTCAAAAACTCATTTTTATCCTCTTGAAATCCAAGATTTTGGTTTTTGCCTGTTGTTTCACACTTATTTGAACCTCATGTGAATGATTGTCAGTTTGGTTGAACATTATGAAGAGTTTTTGTTTTGATTATCTTCATTTTTCCAATTAAGGTAAGGTCTTATCCTATCAATGGTTGATTTATCAAAAGGGAGGTTTCTTAGTCTTGTTTTCTTGACTGTCTATCTTTATTATGTCGATTACATTAGGGTTTCAGTCCAATTTTCTCTTTTGTGAAAGTTTGATTTTGTGCGTCAAAATCAACGATTTGCAAAATTAGGTATTGTTTGTGAAAAACGCTTCTAGTACTTATTTTGAAATGGAAAATCATTTTTGTTTTCTACTGTTGAAGTGTTCATAAACCATATTTTTTATGCAATTAAATTCATAACATTCAATTAAAGAAAATTAATTTTTAGTCATTATTGGTTTCTTGTTGCATTTTTCAAATTTCTAAGTGCTTGTATGAAAAGAGAGATTTATTGTTTGCTTGTGTTATTGGGAAAAGTACAAATTTGAAATTGTTTTCAATATTCAGGTGATTTGAAATTGGTTATTTGCATTTTAAGAAAACAGATATAGTGGGGCTTAGAGTTTTTGTTTATATTTCAATTGAAAAAGTGAAAGATTCTTTCCTTTCTTTAGATTGATTTTCATTGAAACAGAAGATCATATCATCATTTTTTATTGCATTAGGATTGTGTCAAGTCATAATTTCATCAAGTTTCACATCCATTACCTTTGCATAAAAACATATATTAAAATCAACACTAATTAAAATCAATATAGAAAGTTTTATTCTTAGGGATATTTTCCACCTATAGTAGACTTAGTAGGGCTTTGGAATAGGGGAGTGAGTAAACTTTCCAAAGTTTTAGAAAAACACTAGAATCTTGTGATAGGGATATAAGTCTAGTTATTTCAATTTTGCTCTGGGAATCTCCCCTTACAAAGGATTCAAGCACGAGATCATATCAGACCTAGTGAAGTGATCGTACCCACTTCATTGGCTATGGTAGAGTGATTTACACTTATTACAACGATGTCGAAAGGTACTTGGGTTCACTTGAAAGTAAACCTCCAATTAACCATGTTGAGGAGATTTCAAGGGGATTGAGCTTTGTTACTCTTCCATTGCGTGTACGTATAATTTGTGACAGTCTGCCCAAGTAGAATTATTGTAGTTGGTAACCTTTGTGACCATAATACTAGGGCTATTACCCTAGGTGACAGCATAGGGATGCTCCTATTGTACTTGGAACATGAATTGACTCGACTCACTTTGACTTTTTGGAGGGTAATCTCCGCTCGAGATGACATAAGTGAAGTTGATTGCACTAGACTATTTCATTAAGTAGGTTGTCAATGTAACTTGTTCCACTCGCTCATATCTACGACCACTTTTCACTTTGATTTCTGTGACGTTGGATTTCATTACCAACTAGTGATTTCATTGTGAAAATCTTGTTTGCGTGGTTTGAATACTTAGATTTTTAGCGTATGTTAATTGTTTGTTTTTACTTTTAGGAGACCTTAGGATTGGATTATGAATATTGTTTAAATTTTGTGATAAATTTTAATCCTAGATGAATCCCCAAGTCATTCATGTAGAATGCAAGGT
Source organism: Pinus taeda (assembly GCA_000404065.3). NCBI lineage: Eukaryota > Viridiplantae > Streptophyta > Pinopsida > Pinales > Pinaceae > Pinus > Pinus taeda. The sequence goes on from APFE030637819.1 coordinate 49,292, forward strand.
AAACCTCATGAATACACACCAAGTTAGTTGGAAAAGATAAAAACTTAAAGGTCTAAGTCAACGGGATCAAAAGCCTAATAAGAACCTGAAACATCAACAATTTTACAATCTAAGATAGTAGAAACTGAAGTGAATCCAATGCAAGAAGTAGAATCATGCTTAGTTTACTCTAGTCTAGAGATTACCGAAGTACTTCACAAAATTTGACAGTAATGAAGTTTCAGATATTGAGCTTACTGAACCAGACGTAGAACATCTCGAGTCTAAATTTTCTCAACCCGAATCACCTTCGTATGTTTTAGCTCCTACTCCTAAACCACCTTCACCTCGAAGAAAGTTGATAGCTACGACTGAATTACCTCCTGGGTTAATTAGCATTAAAGACATTACCAAAGAAACATAGTCACCTCATTCTCCATTTACCAAAATTGAAACTTTTGATCCAAGAGTTCCTTTCTCTCCTTTCCAACCTGACCCTTGGTATTCTACCACTTTGAGTTTTTTAGGTCAAATGTTTTCACCACCACACATTCCTTTTTATTCACCAGATATAACTATGTCAAAAATTCCTATTGGAAGAAAACCTATTGATTCATCCATGTTTACTGGCTCCCCGGAATCACTATTATATGGTGGTACATCAGTTCCTCCAAGATACCTATCACTTACTTGGATTTTGTCAGGAACTGCTTCTTCTCCCTGACCTTCTACTTGGTCAAATGGTTTATCTACATCGACTTTTTAGAGCATGAATTCCATGCCTGAAGCACTTACGACATTAGATCAAAAAATTTACATGGTTTATGATAATTCAAGTAACCCCAACTGGCGTTTATTACCATCTTGGGGGGAAACCACCTTATCCTCCACCTGGAGGACAACCTATTGTTGGGGGTCAACCTTTTACCAAAACTTATGGCCAAATACCTCAACTTGGTCTAGGTCAACCTGATGTAAATCAACCTTTACTTGGTACTCTTTATCCTAGGATGACCACTATTTGGAATCCTACTTTTAATCAACAGTATGGTTCAAGTGCTCCACAAGTGCCACTTTATTAACTTGTTCAATCTACTTGGTAACCTCTCTAGCAACCTGTTCAGGGGATTCCTCAAACAATTGTCCAACAACATGTCCAAGGAATTCCTCAAACACCTATTCAGCAACCGATTCAATGACATGCTAAGAGTTCACCACAAACCCTTGTTCAAACGATTGTTTCATAGCTGATTCTAAGTTCTCCTCAGACACCTATTCCGAGAGTATCGCAAATGACTATTCCAGTAACCCCTCAAATATTTGTTCCTCGGACTATTCAAGCAATCACACATGATTTTGCTTATCAAACTATTCCTACAGTCCAGTCTATACCACAAATTCCTATCGAGCAACCCATATTAAGAATAACGCAAACACATTTTCAAGGTCAAGCTTTCCAAAGCCCACCTTTTCAAGGTTAAGCTTACCAGGTACCACCTTTTAAAGGAAAATTTTTCAAAGTCCTCCTTTCCAAGGTCAAACTTTCCAAAACCCAAATTTTCAAGTTCAATTTATTCAAAGTAAACCTGTTTAAAGTCAATTGTTCAAGGTCAACCTTTGCAAGATTAACCTATACAAGGGCAGTATTACTTAGTTCAAATGGGTCAAGATCAACCTTTTCAAAGTAAACCGTACCCCGATCATACTTATTAAGTCCCTGCTCAACCTCAACCTGATATGGTTCACCCTAGTGACCTTGGTGGAATTCCAATTGCAACTGCACAAGCTATTCCAGGATATCTTAGGTATCCTCCTCTAAGGATTGGTCTTAGCCCACAAGGTTATTAATCTTTACCACAGGACCCTAACTGACACTTACCTTTTATTGAAACCTTAGATCTACCATATTTATCTAGATTAACCAACAATCCTATTTATTATTATCCTTATTGATCAGTGAGTCCTACCAAGTTACCAAATGACATACCCAAATTTGAAGGAAACTTGGGAGAAAACCCATCCAATCATGTGATGGCATATCATCTTTGGTGTGCATCAAATTATTTAATCGATGATTACAATTGCCTTCACATTTTCCAATAAACTTTAATCGATTTGACAACCAAATGGTACATTAAGCTAACTCATGCTTCTTTTCATAACTTTAAATCTGTGGAAACAAACTTTTTAACCCACTCTCAGTTACTAATCTATTATGATACTGGTATTGAACTATTGACTTCATTAAAACAATCAAAATTAACTCACATTTCTGATCATATCCGTGAATGGAGATGTAGACGTTGCTTAGTCAAAGTTTTCATTCCATATCATATTTTAGCTAAGTGGTTTACAAAGTCAATTCTTCCTGTTATTACGAAGGATGTTTCCAAAGGAGGTGTTTTCATGGAAGAGCAGGTAATTTCTTGTGCCCAATACATAGACTTAGTCTACACTCAATCTAACAGTATATGAAAAAATCCTTAATTAACCGTGCCCTACTAGTGAACCAATCATTACGTCTCCTACAAGATCAAGATCTAATGTCATTGATGGTATTATAGTTATGTTAACCAATCATCTAAAGGGAAAATTAAAAATTCTAAAAATACTCAAATTTTAGCCATACAAGATACACCATCTGAAAGCCTTCCTCTAGAAACTATTTCTAAAATCAATTTTGTAGAATCATCTACCAACAAGACAAAATCAACCATAATTAAAAAGAATGGGAAAGGTAAATTGAAACAAAATGATTCCTCGAAGGAGAAACCTGCTAAAACTAATCCTACTGATGAAAAATGAAAACCTCGCTATCCTTTCCTTATTTGGAATGAGGATCACTATATGGAGGAATACCCACATCGAGTAGAGGTTTCTAAGTTCATTAAAGATTCTCCAACTCCTGCATTTTTGAAGGATCCATTTCCTTCTCAAGACCTCAAAATGGTTTCTCATAAGAATTCTTCCTCTTCCACATTGCAAGATATCATGGTGATGTCTTCGCAAAAAATTATGGTACCTACGAGATCGAAATATTACATGTATAAATGTACCGTTGATAATGGAAATGAGGCCGGTTCATCTGAAAAACCTTCCAATTCAATTCCTCCTCCTCCTCCTAAACCATTATTGATCGAGAATCCAAATCCTAACATGATGATATGAACGCCTCCCAAAGGTGTGCTTCTGAAATCAACTTTCAACCCACATGCTAGAACTGCACAAAATTACAACATTGTTGAAGACCTGGCTATGTCTCCTTCCGCAATATCATCTTTGGAGGTGCTACAAACATGCCTAGCACAAAGAAATATTTTATTGTAAGCCCTAGGAGCTATTGATCCACAAGATTCTAATCTAATTATCTTTGATCTTGAGAGTCATATCCTAAGACTCCCTCATCAACTAGCATTCCAGATTCCAATTCTTGTTAAAACTAGATGAGTATTTCACACAGTTGTTAATGAAGGAGCTTTCAAAAATCCAGAATCACCCATTTTAGAATTTCAAAAAGTGTTTGAAAGGAATTTGGGGAACAAATCTACAACGAATACCATTGACATATAAGTTAAAATAGGGATTGTTGAAAATATTCACATAGGTTTCTCATTCTCAATTGAAGAAATTCGAAGATATAAGGCCTATTTGAAGAATTATGTGACATTTTTTCGTGGTCCTATGAGGAAATCCAAGGAATTGACCCAAGAATTGTAATACATGAAAATAAGACTTACATGAATGCCAAACTTATCAAACAACGATTACATATGCTGCATCCATGAAAAGCTGTTGCAATTAAAGCAGAGGTTGAGAAACTGCTCAAAGAATAATTCATCTACCTCGTTCCCTTAACTAATAGGGTGTCCAATATCATACATGTTAATAAAAAAGTAGGGAACCATTAGAGTATGCATTGATTATAGGGATACCAATAAATCATGTCCAAAAGACAATTATCCTACTCCCTATATCGATCAAATCATTGATGAATGTGCTGGAAATGAAATGTTTTCATTTGTGGATGAATTTTATAGATATAATCAAATTAACATAACCCTAGTTGATCAACAAAAAACCACATTCATCTTCCCATGGGGGAATTTTTCCTGCCGAAAACACCCATTTGGTTTTAAAAACGTTGGTGCAACTTTTCAAGGGGAAATGTCTTAGGAATTTCACAATATCAAGCATATTATGAAACCTTATTTATATGACTTTTCATCTCACTCGTTGAGATGGGAAGACCATCTAATGCATCTAAGAGCAATATTTATTGGATGTCATCATTACAATATTCGCTTGAATCCACATAAGTGTGTTTCCTGTGTGCAATCGGGTCGATTTCTAGGATTTTTCATTTCAAAGGAAGGCATTCGTGTGAATCCGTTGAATGTTGAGGCTATTCTAAATCTATCTCCTCCTTCTAATATTCGACAACTCCAAAGTTTGCAAGGGAAAGAAAACTTTCTACGTTAAGTTATCTAGAACTATGTTGAGTTGACTAAAGGTTTTACTTGATTTTTTAAAAGGGCATCTCATTTATCTGGGATGAAGTGGCTCAAAAGGCTTTTGATGCACTTAAATATGCGTTGACCCATACACGATTGTTGCATCGTCCTGATTATCAACGAGACTTCTTTTTATACTTAGCCGCATCTGATGCCACCATTGGCATGGTTCTAGTCGTAACTTGACCAACAAAGAGCAGGTGATATATTACTTAATTCATAATTTGACCACAACTGAAGCAAAATATGCACATGTGGAGAAATTGGCCTTGGCAGCTGTTCAAGTTGTTCGATGTTTCCGACGCTAGATTTTATTACACAAAACTACTGTGATTTATGATTGCAGTCCCATGGTTTCCATTCTTACCAAACAATTGCTAGGGGGAAGGTATTCCAAATGGATAGTCATCCTACAGGAATTCAATTTGGAATTCATTAAATCCAAATCTAATAAATCATTGGTATTCGTTGAACTATTATGTGACTTTACTCGTACTAAAACTAAAAACATGGAAAAAGATTCAATTCTAGACAAATCTCTCTTTTTAATCATTACTTTAGATCCCTGGCATGGATATTTCATCATTTATCTTCATACCTAGATGTTTCGTCCAGAATTGATTTGAATTGATCGTCAACATATCCGATATCAATCCCATAAATATAATATTGTTGGAGATACACTATATCATCGTCTCTATTTTTTGATGATGTCTAACTCACATGGAAGATGAAATGGAATTAAATGACTTCTGTTCTGGATCTTGTGGCAGTCATATGTCAGCGTTTGCGACTGCTCAAAACATCCTTCATGTAGGGTATTTTTTGCCTTCTATGTTCAAAAATTGTATAACTACAGTCTAGAAATGCCATCATTGTCAAATCTATGATCAAAAAATGTGTGCACATCCATCTCCTCTTCACTCAATCATTGTTTTCAGTCCTTTTTCTAAATGGGGCATTGATTTTCTTACATGTAACCCTCACTCGTATGAAGGCATGGGTACATTATCCTTGTAGTATATTATTTTACAAAATGGGTCAAGGTGATGCCTACATACAAGGATGACAATGAAACAACATCCGTTTTCATCTTCAAACATGTAATTGCTCGATTCAGAGTACCACAAGATATCATCACGAATCATGGTAGCCATTTTCGAAACTATATTATGACCGATATTACCATGAAGCTAGGCCTGCTTCATGACCGCTCTACTCCATATTACCCACAAAAAAATGGCCAAGTGGAAGTTGTTAAAAAGGTTTTAACCACCATGGTTAAACAGATTATTGGGACTCATAAATGAGAGTGGAATTTAATGCTTTATCCCGCCTTGTGGGCATAATGTACTACAACAAAAACTTCAACTAGTTTTACTCTTTTCCAGTTTGTCTACGACATAGAAGTTGTTCTACCAATTGAATGTGGGATATTGTCTTTAAAACATTTTGGGTGTGTTTTAAATTCTTTCCATGACTAGCCCCAATCGTGAAGCCGTGGGCTTAGAGGGGGGTGGCCAACCCTCCCTTTTTTGCATCAAGTGTCATGGGGGGGTCACACAGGGGACAACAATCCCCCCTATAGGGGGGTTCGGGGCAGTGCCTCGGGAACTTTTTTTTAGACCCTATGTTAGGTGGGCAAACCTACCTATGGTTTTGTGCATGGATTTTACACATGGTTTTGGGCATGATGCTTTTCTATCCATGGTATTTTGTAGATTCTGGTTAAGGGAACTACAGTTATGTTCTAATCTAGGGTTAATGGATTGGGGTTTATGGATCCTTCTTTGTGTATATATGTGTATTGTAACATTGGAAGGAATATAATGAAAAATCAATCTAGTAGACTTGGTTTTGGGATCCATGGGAAAATATATGTGTATATATATATGTTTTATGCTCTCGCCATTGTTTATTTTCTATTTTTTAGAATTTGTATGCAAGTAATTTCTATAAAGGGTTAAAACCTACATTTTGTATCAGAGTTGTTTCGACTTCAATGGGACGCCTTTACTGATGAGGATTTTTACTCGAGCCTATGGTAGACATTGTTCAATGGGAGATCTACGGGATCGATTCTTGTGGTGAAAGAAGATGGAGAGGAGTGGAAAAATAGAGATCGACAAATTTAATGGTCAAAGTTTTGATTTTTGGAAACTCAATATGGAGGATCCACTGGTGGATAAATATCAGTGGATCACAGTAGATCCAGGTAGTAAACCAATGACAATGTCTGATGAGGACTGGAATAAGTTGGATCAGATAGAAAACAACACAATACGGTTATGTATCTCAGATCTAGTATTGCTTAATGTATCAAGGGAAGCTTCGGCGAAGGCTTTGTGGGAAGAGTTAGGGACTTTGTACCAATCTAAGTCTTTTGTGAATAAATTGTTCCTACGGAAAAAATTTGTATAACCTAAGGATGAAGAATGGAGACTCGGTGACAAAACATCTGAACACCTTTAATACTATGGTAAACTAATTATTATCTATTGATATTAAAATTTCATATGAAGGTAAGTGCATCAATTTTCTATGTTCTCTACCAGATTCATGCAATAGTCTAGTTTTTGCAATAGGTAGCAATACAACTACCTTACAGTTTGATGAAATAGTCTCATCATTGTTGTTGGAGGAGATGAGATGGAAAAATATGGAGGGCCACAATGGTGATGCCGTGTCTATATGAGGATGGTCCTAGAATAGAAACAAAAATAAGTACTTGAGTGAGAGCTCTAAATCTAGAGGGAAATATAAATCTCTAGGAAAACATGTAAAGGTGTATTGGAAATGCAGAAAAGAAGGGCACTTCAAAACGGACTATAGATCTAAATCTCCTGATAAATGAAAGGGATCTGATGATGTTACTCCTGCAAAGGTGAAAACCACCTCAGATGAAGGTGGGGATGTGTACTTGGCTTCCTCTTCAAGTACACATGTAGATCACGAGGCATCATTGATTGACTCAGGTGCATCCTTTCACTTCACTCCCCACAGGGATGGTTCTATGAGTATGATAAATATGATGGTGGTGATGTCTTCTTAGGGTATGGTAGGAAGGCTAGAATCATCAGACGCGGAAAATTAAGGCTAAAGTTGCAAGATGGGAGGATTAGAACACTTCTAGGTGTTTTGCATGTTCCTGCATTGGCTAGAAATATGATTTTTGTAAGTAAGATGGATGATACAGGTGTAAAAACAGTGTTCGAGAAAGATACATGCAAGATGGCTCAAGGAGCACTGGTATTGATGTGGGGAGTTTGGATTGGAGCTTTATACAAGCCTATGGGTAGCACTGGTATTGATGTGGGGAATTCAAAACTTTGTACAAGCTTTTGGGTAGCACTGTTATTGATGGGTGCAACAGTTTTGTGGTTCCTGAAAGTGGAGCTAAAAATGTAGTGGTCTCTAGAGAAAATACCATTCTATGGCATCAAAGGCTTGGATATATTGGAGAGAAGGGTCTTCAAATACTTCATGGTAATGGTATGGTATAAGGTATTTCTAATTTCTCTCTGGATTTCGATTTCTGTGAACAGTGTGTATATGGGAAGCAAAATTGGGTGAGTTTCACCTCTGCTGCTAAGAGGGTGAAAGAGATATTAGAGCTTCTGCACAGTGATGTGTTTGGACCTGTGTCGGTTCCATCACTAGGTAATTTTGTGTGATATGTATAATTTATGGATGAATTCTCAAGAAATACATGGATATATTTCCTTAGGAAGAAATCTGAAGTCTTTCACAGGTTTAAAGAATTTAAGGCTTTGGTGGAAAACTAGATAGAGAAGAAGATAAAGGTGTTGAGGATAGATAATGGTTGAGAGTTCTGCAAGAAGGAATTTGAAGAATTATGTAAGAAGTGTGGTATATCACGATAGAATACTACTCCCTACACACCTCAGCAAAATGGAGTTGCAGAAAGAATGAACACGACGTTGATGGAAAACTTAGTGGTGTCAGGTTAAGTCAAGAATTCTAGGCAGAGGCAGTGGAGACTACATGCTACCTTGTCAATAGATCGCCTTCATCAGCTTTGGAGGATAAGACTCCACATGAGGTAGGGACTAGTAATAAACCCTCTATTTCACATTTGCGGGTATTTAGCTATGATGCATATGTACATCTTCAAAAGAAGAAAAGAATCGAGTTGGATATCAAATATGAAATGTGCATCTTTATTGGGTATAAGGATGGTTTAAAAGGTTATAAGCTTTGGAATCCAAAAACAAGGAAGGTTTTGTACAACTGAGATGTGATGTTTAGAGAGGTTAAAGATGTTATTAAACATGAATTCATACCAAAGGAACATGAGAAGATAGAGTTTGAGCTGAAGGAGGAAGAATCAAACTCTACAACAAAAGAGGAACTAGAAGATGAAGAACCACAAAATACAATTGTGAGAAGATCAATTCGAGAAATAAGGAAGCCCAAAAGGTATAGTCCATCTTCTTTTTGTTCAAATTTTGCTTTATCTATTACTGATGATGATCCTAGAACAATCAGGGAGGTAGTAGATTCAGAGGATGGAAAACACTGGAAAGAGGCCATGGTTGATGAAATGACATCTTTGGATAAAAATGAGGCATGGGATCTAGTGCACTTGTTGGCTGGAAGGAAACCCATTGGAAGAAAATGGGTGTTTAAGAAGAAGATGAATGCAAAAGGCAAGGTGGAGAAATACAAAGCTTGGTTGGTAGCGAAAGGTTATTCCCAAGTGTCAGGAATTGATTTTGGTGATATCTTTTCTCCTGTTTCCAATGTTTCTTCTATTAAATTACTTTTATTTGTTGTTGTTTCTTTTGATTTTGAGGTAGAACAGATGGATTTGAAGGAAACATTTCCTCAAGGGGATCTAGAAGAAGAGATCTACATGAAGCAACTTGAAGGCTTTGTAGTGAAGGGTAAGAAAGAACATGTATGCGGGTTAAAAAAGTCTTTGTATGGGTTAAAACAATCACCAAGGATGTGATCATAAATTTGATACATTTATACGGGGACTTGGCTTCACTAGAACCAAAGAAAACCAGTATGTGTATTTTAAATTAATTGGTGACCATGTTATTTATTTTGTCTTGTATGTGGATGATATGTTGTTGATTGTAAATAAGAAAGAAATTATCTAGGATTTGAAGACCTAATTGTCCTCCAAATTCAACATGAAATATCTTGGTGCTGCAAACTATATTTTGGGCATGGAAATTAAACGAGATTAGGAAAAGAGGAAGCTCTGGTTAAACTGGAGGAAGTATGTCAAGACAATATTGCATAGGTTTAATATGCAGGATAGTAAACTGATGAAGGTTCCTATTCCTGATTGTGTAAAGTTATCTCCTGAACAGTGCCCCAAGACACAAGAAGAGGAAGAGGACATGTCTTGTGTTCCATATGCAAGTGTAGTTGGTAGCCTGATATATGTAATGGTATGTACTCGACCATACATTTCACATGTAGTGGGAGTATTGAGCAGGTTATGCCAAAACCAAGAAAGGAGCATTGGACAACACTGAAGCAAGTTTTTAGGTATTTGCATGGAACTAGTGATTATGGTCTATGCTACCAAGGAAGATTAGGCTTGGACAGAGTTTTGGACATCTATGGCTTTATTAATGCAGGTTGGGCTGGAGATATGGATGAGAGAAGATCTACAAGTGGGTATGTGTTTAACCTATTTGGAGGTGAAGTTAATTGGATGAGTAAGAGGCAATCAATAGTGACACTTTCAACTATAAAAACATAATACATGGTGACCACTTATGCAAGCAAGGAAGTAGTTTGGTTGTAGGGATTGTGTTTAAGTATGGGGTTAGTATAGAAATCTATAAGGATAGACTGTGATAGCCAAAGTGAAATTTTATTGGTAAAGAACCCTACTTATCATTCAAAGACAAAGAATATTGATGTTCAATATCATGTTGTAAGGGATATGGTTGAGGATAAAAAGGTGTTGTTGGTAAAGGTGGACACTTTGAAGAATAATGAAGATGTATTGACAAAGTATATGAGAATTCAAAATTTCTCTTGGTGTAGAGAAACAATGGGCGTGACTAAGCTCTCCTAGGACCCCCTGTGTGGAAAAGAAAATAACAAGTGGAAGAATGTTGGGTGTGTTTTATATTCTTTCCATGACTAGCCCCAGGCATGAAGTCAAGGGGTTAGGGCGGAGCAGTCAAGGTCCCCTTCATTGTGTCAGGTGCAGCGGGGGGGGTCACAAGGGGGGCAGCAGCACCCCCTATCGGGGGGTTTGTAGGGGGTGGTAACCCCCTTGCATGGGGTCCTAGGTAGCACCCCAAGAAAAATTTTTTGGACCCTATATTAGGTGGGTGGACCTACCTATAGTTTTTTGCATGGGTTTCGTGCATGGTTTTAGGCATGATGGTTTTTTTCCCATGGTATTTGTAGATTCAGTCAAGGCAACTACGATTATGTTCTAATCCAAGGTTAACAGATTAGGGTTTATGGATTGTAACATTGAAAAGAATATAATGAAAAGTCAATCTGGTAGTCCTGGTTTTTGGATCTAGGGGAAAATATCTATGTATATATGTTATATTTTTTATGTTCTTACCATTGTTTATTTTATGTTTTTTAGAATTCATATCCAGGTAATGTCTGTAAAGGGTTCAAACATACAAAACTGGCAATTGAATTATTACCACCTACTTCTGCTGAAGAGGAACACTTCTTGTACTTAGCACCTCTCAATGAGACTCATCGTAATGCTACACTAGCTAGCAAGGCCTAAAAGAAATGGGTTAAAGCATAGTACGATCATAATGTCAAACCTCGTTTATATGCAGAAGGTGATTAGTATTGGTCTATGATCAAGAGCACGATAACTTAGGTGTTGGTAAATTTGAGCCTATGTGGCAAGGCCCTTATATTGCAAAAAAGTGCATTTGCAAAAGAGGCCTATGAACTAGTGGATTTTGATAGAATTCCTTTGGGAAATCCTAGAAATGGTCTTTACCTAAAGAGATATTATGCTTAGATTGTTCGGTTAGACATTTGTATATTACTGTACCATAGTTCATGTGTGATAGTTTTTAGCATTTTTTGTGATTTTTCTGCTACTTCTCATGCTTAACTTGTGTTAAACTTGATTTGCAAATTTCAAAATTCCCTTAGAATTACATTGGCTTCACTGATGGCACTATTCGTAGTACTTAGAATTTGTCTTCCACAGCCCAGGTCATTTATTCTCCCATAGACGAGTTAGTTTCTATTCATGGGATATGCCTCAATCGAACAACGAACAATATTGTAGAATATAGCTTGGTGATTGAGCTGTTATTTTATGCCATTTCATTTGGCATTCGTCCCTTGATTATTAGGTTAGATTCGCAACTCGTGGTATTGCATTTGAATGATGTTTATTTAGTTATAAGTGCTTCCATGTTAAGGATGTTTTTGCGGGATCTTCTCTTAGAACGAGACTTTGATTATATTGAGTATCAACATATTCTGAGATATTTAAACACATTGAGAGATGCATTAGCTAATTATGTGTTAAATTGGAACTTGTAAAAAATTTGTAAAGAAATCAATGCAATATTCATTCACATATTGTACAAAATAGAGAGAAATAGAAGTAGTAGTGTTCACTAGATACAAGTCTGTAAATAGTGTAGCTTTTACAAAAATATCATTCAAGGACATGAGTCCCTATGGCCTTTATTTTTCGAAAATGTCAATACATCATCAAAAATAAAAAATCTAGCCCTCAGACTAGTCACTACGCATGATGATGATCATGGTAGCATACAATAGCATGTGCTACTTGTCATAGAAAATAGCTAATAGGACTAGGAACTCCTGCAGTATGCCTCTAGTAGCGGAGACGCAAATCATCTATAGTGGCATATGAGATGTCCAGAGTCAACCTCTCAAGGTTATGCTCCATCTCTATCAGTATCTTTGCTGCCTCATGGTTCTGTACTATGGGAGCTACTAGCTTCTCACCACACCGATCATCTCTACATAATCTATGTGGTCTCATTAGGGCCACATTTGCATGATCATTTCTAATAATTAGCTTTGGATGCCAAAAATAACAAAAAATGAAAATTTTCAAAAATCAACCAAATGTGAAGTTTTACCTATAGCACCCCACTACATCTCAGGAGGCAATGGCATGTCTGGATCTCTTGTGTATTCCATCCATGTTACACAACATTTTGTCACTATCCTTGCAATCCTCATTCCTTGATCCTGGAGGACCTCCATAGTGAATCCTACATACTTGCCCTTCATGAAGAAAGTCCCATTGCGTCCCTCTTCATGAGAAAAATAATTCTCTTTTGCACCATTTCCCCAAAATCTTTTGTTTTTCCTAGTTTACAAGACCGGTGCTAATGACCCTTGTCCTCGTCGCACCAATATGCAAGGACTAACACTGTACCTAGCACCAATTGGAGTGACCAATCTTTGTTTTAGTCGCACCCATCCTGTTTTGGAAAGTTTTTTGAATAAAGAGGCAAAGCTTCCTTCTCTAGAAGCTTTCTAACGAAATTTTGGTAAATGGTTGAATTTAATGGAGTCAAGGATGTTAATTTGGGCTCCTTTCCCCTATAATGATGTAACTACCTCAAGAGATAAGACCTTCTCCCATGAAAAGAGGAACCATCTCGCATCCATTCATGCCATATAAACCTCGAGTTTTCCCAAGCACAAGCTAGTGTTAATGTTGGTGTGCTAGTGCTAATTAAGCTTGGAGTAAACGACAAGCTATTCATAGTTGTAGCTCTCTAGTTGTATGTGAGGGAGAAGTGTGAGTTTGGTTTACTGTCAAGCCTAAAGGGAAGATCCTTAAAACTATCATTGTGGAGGCCATCATGGAATGCTAAAGGAAGTGTGTGGGAACCTGGTTTTGTCGGAGGAGAACAGCAACATCAAGACAATGGTTGTAATCTCCTCTTGATTCAATATATATGCAACTATCGATTTATTTCCTACATAATGTGTCATCTCACATATTTATGGATTAATGCGTCTTGACTTGTTAAGTAGGTTGAATTACAATTTGTCTATTATCACAGTTGTTGTTTGTTGTTGTTTACTTGTTTCAGGTGTTTGAAGAAGGAAACGGGAAATAGCTAGAGTGAGCAAGCAAGTTCATCACCAAATGGGATAAGCGTACTAAGAGGTAGGCCCTCTTAATTGGTTCTAACCTAAGGAAATATTCCATAGAATGTATTGGTTGTGGCTAGACCCATTATGAGGCTAGAGGAATTGTTTTTGTCCACACTCATAATTTTACTTTACCACAAATTGGTGACTCCACTGGGGATCCAATCCTTCTATTCATTTGCTTGGAATTTCATGGTTTTATGTGAAATTTTCTAGTTTTGCCATTTCCCCTTAGTTCTATTTGTTTTCCTTTGCTTACTGCACTGGGTTTGAAATTCATAGTAGCAAGTCTGGTCCCAACTTTTGAATTTTTTTATTTTTTTCTTAGCATCCTCACTCAATGCGCTTAATTCACTGATAATCGTGCCAATGCCTATAAGTGAATATTAGGGTTTACCCCAGATCTTGACCAGTGTGTTTTTCCCTCATGATTTTGACCCTATAATCGTTTTAGACCATCTTCTCCCTGACTAGAAAGCTATTTTTCATTTGGTTTGTTTTCTTGTTGATTTTTCATCTTTTTGCTTGATTTCTTGGGTCATTGGATAGTTAGTGGCACTAGTCCATCTAGATTGTCATCCATTCAACTGATTGTGAACTCAGTGAGTCAGATTGTTGGTGCATTTACTCCTTGCATTTCATTTGCAGTCCTTCTACGACTTTGACCTCCATTTCACAAGTTTGAAAAGTTTTTCGTTTGCTTGTCTAAAATTTCCCATTTCCAGCATAGATCACATTTCTTGTCTTGTTTTTGGCAAAGTCATTCTGTCATTAGTTTGAAAGAGATCCTCTTTTCGTGTTTTTCATTTACTTGAGAATCGATTGTCTCAAAAACGTTTTCATTGAAGTGTTTTATGAGAAATTCATTTTGTCATTTCATGAAAAGTACAAAATTCTAGTTTGTTGCATCAATATGTTACGATAGTTAGCATCATTGAAGGCTAGGATTGCATTGGCATTTAAAAATAAAAATAATTCTCTTTGCTTTTGAAAAGGACTGTTAGGGTGAATGTGTCTCTGAGTTGAATAGAAGGTTCCACTCTGGGGAGCCTGGCGGGAGAAGCGATCACGTGCAGGTAACTAGGGTTTACACGCCAGCCTGTAAGATCGCTTGCCTGTCATCGGGCTTGGTGTTTGAACCACATAGGAAGCGCGCTGGGTGGGGAAGGAATGGAGACAGAGAACGGGGTGGGAGAGATCCCCTCCTTCAAAGCAGCTTTAACGGGAGACAACAGAAAGGAAAAACAGAGTGCAGGGGGCCAATCCACTGAAGGTGAAACCTCAGAAACGCGAGCGCAAAGGAGATTAGGATTCCAAAGCAAATGCCTTCCGAGGACTTCGAGCAGACCCAGGTTTGTAATCCCTCCTAATAAACTAGAAAATTACAGAAGCCATATGCGTAATTATGCCTTGATCTGCAAGTTTATAGGATATTGGCCTGCTGAAAAGGATCTCATGAGATGGATCTATCAGAGGTGGAAACCAAAAGGACATGTGGAAGTCAAGTTGGGAGCAAAGGGGTTCTTCACTGTTATATTCTCCAACCTAGAAGATAGAGGAAGAGTATTTGAGGAAGGACCTTATTTCATGAACAACGCTGGTCTGTTCATGAGAGAATGGGTAGACTGTTACAACCCTGATAAGGAAAGGATGTTAGCTGCTCCGATTTGGATCAGACTCTTTGGTCTTCCATCTGAATTCTGGGAACCAGAGATCCTTAAAGGCATAGGAAATACTATAGGTTCCTTTGTTAAAGTGGCGGAAACAACAAAGAGAGGAAAGTTCAACACCTTTGCTAGAATATGTGCTTACATGAACATCACAGAGCCTCTCCCAGACACTATTGAACTGGAATATCATGATGAACTATGGCACCAACCATTAGACTACGAACATATACCATTCCACTGCCGAATATGCCATGAATATGGTCATCTGTTTAGGGAATTCCCTATTACGCTAGCTGATCAGGAAAGGGAAGCAGAAAAAAGCAGAAGCAATACTACAAGGCAAACAGAGGAAGAAAGAGAGGACTTCAGAGAAGTTCCAAGAAGAAGAGGCAGAGGAAATAAAAAGACACAGAGGGGTAAACAGAAAGAAGCCCATAAAACATTATCTCTAAACATGTTTAAAGCCCTACAAGAAGAAGGGTTGGAGACAGAGGTGAGAGAAGAAGAAGAAATAGATGGAATGGAGGTAATAACTGAAAAATCAAACAAGGAGGTAGATAATAGGAATAACGAACAGGGGGCAGAACCCACAAGTGAAACCCAAGAGGATCAAGGAAACATGGAAATAGATCCAAAGAAAACAAAAGGAGAAGAGGAAGAACAAGTAATGGCGAGACTTCTACAGGAATGGAAAAGGCTTGATGAAAGATTCATCCCAGAAGAACAAAAACAAAAATACAAAGAATCATTCCAAAGATATAAGGCAAAGAAGAGACTCACAGAAGAAAAGGAAAATCAACAACCGGAGAAACAGGAAACGCAGAGCATAGGAGCGGGCAGCATTGGCAAGGGAGGCAAAAAACAAGGGAGAAAAACCTTGGGGGAAATGATACAAGAAGTGGGTGAAATGCTTGTCAACTCCGGAAGAGTGATCCCTCTATCAGAGGTCTTCCAATCCCCCCCAAAACTGTTAAGATGATTATTACAACCTGGAATATACGCGGCCTCAACAGCAGAGGCAAACAAAGGTATTTGAATGAAAGACTGAAAAAAGAGAAACCCAGGGTAATGATAGTATAGGAAACAAAAATAAGTACTGAGAAAATGAGAGAAATTTTGAATAAAACCAGGAGTAGCTACAAAATGATGGGGCTAGATGCAATTGGAAGCGCTGGTGGCTTGATATTTATCTGGAACCCAGAGGAAATACACTTCAGTAACTGGATGAGTCTCCCAAGAATTTTATCTGGTACAGCAAGTATAGTTGGAACTAAGGAAGAGGTTATTATAACAGGGGTGTATGGTCCTCATATCCAAAACGAAAAGGAAAACTTTTTGCAAAATCTAAAAGCCTTGCGCTGCCTCATACCTGGAAAACAATGGATAGTAGGTGGGGATTTTAATCTGATTAAAACCCTAGATGAAAAAAGAGGAAGAAATAGAAGATCGGATAAGGTTATGGAACAGTTTGGAGACCTCATAAGGGACCTTCACCTGATTGACATCCAAACCATCAATGGAAGCCATACGTGGAACAATAGGAGAGGAGGCGTTAACCAAATTGCCTCTCGTCTGGACAGATTCTTAATCTCAGAACAAATAATGCTAAAGGATGTTTTTATAGAGGCCACCATTCTTCCGGTAGCAGGATCGGACCATTGGCCGATTAAATTAGAGATAGACCTAAAGCAAAGGCCTCCCAACAAGCCCTTTAGGTTCGAAGCTTTCTGGCTGAGAAATGAAGGACTGATGGAGAAGCTAGAAGAATGGTGGAGGATGAGTGAGCAAAGGGGAAAAAATAAGATGCACACCTTTCAACTCAAGATGAAGGAAATGAAGAATAAGATAAAGAAATGGAATAAAGAAGAATTTGGGAATATTATGGAGGATAAAAAGAGATTAGAACAAAGAATGGAAGACCTTCAGCAGATGGATATCATGGAAGGAATAGAGGAGGAGAGAACACAAGAAGAAGGCAGAGTGCTAACTCAGTTAGAAGAAAGAAGAAAACAAGAAGAGATTTTATGGAAGCAAAAATCAAGGGTTCAATGGCTCAGGGAGGGAGAGAGGAATACTAAGTTTTTCCATAAAGCAATGGTTCAGCACAGACAAAGAAACAGAATATTCTCTATCAAAAACCAAGAAGGACAAAGAGTCCTGCAACATGAAGAAATTGAAAAAGTTCTGGTAAATCATTTCAAAGACATTCTGAGGGAACCACATACCGACAGATCAAATGCCATAGCCAAGATAAGTAATGAAATTCCAAACGTTATAACAAGAGATCAAAACTTGGCACTTATGAGAAAAATCACCATGGAAGAAGTGGAGGACATAGTTAGAAACATGAAAAGGAACAAAGCCCCTGACCTGGATGGGTACACTGTTGAATTCTTCCAAGCAGGGTGGAAGTTCCTTGCTTCAGATGTCTTGGAAGTTGTAGAGGAGGCCAGAATAAACCAAAGAATATGGCCAGGAATAAACTCAACCCTTTTAACCCAGATTCCAAAAACTAATCAGGCTGAATAGGCTGATGGCTTTCGCCCTATAGCCCTATGTAATGTCATCTACAAGATAGTAGCATCAATTGTTGCCCAGAGATTAAAACTGCTCCTACCAAGTATTATTTCCCCTGAACAAACAGGATTTGTTGAAGGCAGGTAGATTCTGGATGGGCTTGTGGTAGCCCAGGAAGTCCTTCACACTCTGAAAACTAAAAAAGAAAAGGGTATGCTAATTAAACTTGACCTTTCAAAAGCCTATGATAGGCTTAGCTGGAAGTACCTAGAAAGAATCCTCAAAGCCTTTGGATTCTGTGATAGATGGGTGAACTGGGTCATAAGTATGATCTCTACTCCGAATTTCTCTATTTTGCTGAATGGAGCGCCAACAGCAACTTTCAATGCCTCAAGAGGCCTCAGGCAAGGGGACCCATTATCTCCCTTTCTCTTCATAATTGCAGCAGAAGGATTAGGAAGATATTTTAAAAAAGAAGCAAGAGAAAGGAAAATTCAAGGCCTCAAATTATGGGGGAACCGAACCACAGTCACACATCAACAATTTGTGGATGACATAATGATATACTGCAAAGCCACCTTGCAAGAAGTCAAAAGGATAAAGAAAATACTAGAGATATTTATGGAAAGTTCAGGGATGGAGGTGAATAATGAGAAATCCAGAACCTTTTTCTTTAACACTGCGGAACCGGTTAAGAATCATCTAACCAGGGTCATGGGATATAGGATAGGGGATCTCCCTACCAAATATCTAGGAACTATGTTGGACACATCTACCCTTAAAATAGGTAATTGGAAAAATATCATTGAAAAGGTCACGAAAAGGCTGGATAACTGGACCTTCCGTGCTCTGAACATGGCAGCTAGGGTGGTGCTCCTCAAAGCCACCATACAAGCAATCCCGATATATCCTTTATCTGTAATGGCTGCCCCTAAAGGAATTTCTAATAAACTGGTGGAAATTTATAGAAAATTTCTATAGGGAGGCCCGAAGCAACAAAAGAAGTGAGCCTTCTGTTCGTGGAAGAGTCTAAGCAAACCCAAGGGAAAAGGTGGCTTAGGCCTCAGAGATCCATGGACCTTAAATCAAGTCCTCGCTGCTAAATTAAGATGGAGATGGCTGCAAGGGGGTTCGGACTTATGGAAAGAAATCTGGACTGTTAAATACAACATGCCTCTATCCCCGGAAGGAATTCTTAGAGACCAAAATATTCCTCGAGGCTCGGATATTTGGAACTTATCCCTCCAAAGCAGAGACTTAGTCGACAATCATATTTTCTAGGAAATTAGAGGAGGCCAGATAGCGAGATTTTGGGATGAAGATTGGCAGCAAAGGGGAAAAATGATGAACATACCAGGAATGCAGGAAATTCACAGATCAGGTGTAGACAGAGGCCTCCTGACGGTTAAATATTATTGGAATGCAGCACCTGGAAATGAGGAATGGCGAGATTGGAAGCCTCTGGAGGAATGGAACAGGAACGCATCAGAAGAACAAAAATCAGCGTACAGGAAGGAAATTGATTCCAGAAAGATAAAAAAGCGAGATGGTAGAGACATCCTTCGATGGGGTAAAGAAACAAAGGGGATTTTCTCAATACAAGAATCCTACAAGCTAAAAACCCAAAATGATCCAGGAGACGAAGAACAAAAGTGGAAGAAGATCTGGAACACAAAGTGGTGGCCGAAGATTAAGATGTTTGCTTGGTTAGTAGGCAGAAAACGAATTTTAACTTGGGATAGAATTCAAAAAAGAGGCTTCTCTGGCCCTGCGAGATGTTGCCTCTGTAATTTAGAAGAAGAAAACCAGGAACACCTACTTAATGGTTGCAGTGCGGCTCAATTTCAGTGGGAGCAAACAGAAAGTCTATTCGCAACAACAGCTAGAAACCCGCGTGATATTATCCAAACCCTTAGCGAGTGGGGAGAAGGAAAATTCCACAGCAAAATCGTCAGACGGGCGTGGAGCATTTCACCAGGCTTCAATATCTGGAATTTGTGGAAGGAACGAAATAGTCGAATTTTCAAAGGAAAGGCCACAAGTCAGGAGGAAATATGGAAGAGAACATTAAAGCAAATCAAAGAGACAATCCTAGCAGAGAACTGGGAAGACGAAGACTGGAAAACCACATACGCTGAGACAGAAATCCTTAATAAGATAAACGTAGAACAGGGGATGATATATCAACAAGTCTCCAAACAGAACCGTCAGTTAGCAAATCAAAGCCGATCGGTTTTTAGAAAGTCACCAGAAGGATTTATTAAACTCAATTGCGATGGCGCTGCTAAAGGGAATCCGAGTCCAGCAGGTTTTGGAGGAATTTTCAGAAATGAAGAAGGGGCTACAGAATGGATCTACGCGGAGCATGGAGGAAACATGACCAATAACAAGGCAGAGTTCATGGCGGTTTACCAAGGCCTCAAAATTGCCAGAAGAAATGGATACAGAAAGTTGGAAATTGAAGGCGACTCCACCATGGTGATCAACGCGATCAGGCAATTAATCCAGGGGAAGAGATGGGAGAAGGTGGTGAAAAGTTGGCGAAGCGCTAGTACAGTCCGAGAAATAGGTGATATGCTGACAGGTATCAATTTCACAATCACGTCGCATGTTCGACGAGAGGGTAATAAACCAGCCGACTGCTTGGCGAATTGGGGAAGCAATGAACGAATGGAACCAATCGATGACAGCTGGACCAATCAGGAAGGGCTGGCACGATGGGACGGGCTAAATCAGCTCATTAGAAAGGATAATCATGATGTGGAACAGGTTTAATTACACCCCTGAGCGGCGAGGGAGAGGGAGATTAAGACATCATCCTGAGGCTATTCGGAGAGGACAGAAGGGCGGTGCCCTTCACACCCCGTCAGTGATAATAAATGATTGCGCTGCAAGTGAGGTTCACGGCCCAAACCAAAAAATGATTCACAACCCCAAGGCGTCCATTCGGGGTATTAGTGGCAAATGCAAGAGGGAGTCTCTGCATCATTTGAGCAAAGGTGGGAGGGAAGTTATAAGGCGGAAAGGAGATAGAATGTCCAGCAGAAGCATTCCGAGGAAGGTGAAGAGTGAAGCGGAGCTCTGGCGAAGAACCCCCAACCAGCGACTCCAGAGATCAGAAATGAGTGAATATAGAGCTAGGGATGCCCAGGAGGGGAAAGATGCGGCGGAAGGCAGGCACGATGAAGGGGTCAGGACCAAAATTGAAATAGAAAGCTCGGAGGAGCTGGATTGCAGGCAGGTCAAGGAACCTAGAGGCAAGAGATTTGAAACCGGGCAGAGTAGTAGAAGTGCGCAGCGAGTTAAGGAAGGAGAAGTGAGAAAACAGCAGACGAAGAGAGGTCACGGACGCCCCTGACAGGCCACCAGCAAGGCGGAGAGTAGCCGGAAGCAGAAAAGGCACAAAAGAAGAAACAGGTCTCTCAGTCAGACGGTGAATGAGGCAGAACAGGCCTACAATCTGGATTCAAATGCCCACATTAGGAACATTATTGAAGCTATGGAGGAGAAAGTGCTAGAGGAGCCTTCAGACCCTGAAATGAATGATTGGTCTCTGCAGTTACCAGACCCTGGTCATACTCGGGGTAGGCTTACCCTGTATCGTTGTGCCCTCCACACCTATTGGGTCCTGAAGCACCTTCTGGCCAAGGCCATGGAACAGGTTGCTGCTGAAATGGTGGAGATGGCTCAGGACACGGCGGCAGCGAAAAAGATGTGGCAAATGTAGAGATGTTGGTAAGGCAACAGAATGACCTCCTCAAGGATATCAAGGCTATGCTGATGGAGCAGAGGAAGGATCGAGTCAATATCAACATCGACTGAAGGATTCCAGCGCTGCGAATAGCCGAGTTTTTCCCCTTTTTTCCTGTTGCGTGCCATTAGTTTTGTTTCTTAAGAGCTCCTTCTGGGTCACCCTTAAGGCAGTTGTCTAAGTGTTTGTTTTTTGGGAACGTACTTTTGAGTCTGTAGTTAAGTAAATGTCACAATACTTCCATCTGGCCGCCCCAGCGGCAGCTGTT
Source organism: Pinus taeda (assembly GCA_000404065.3). Lineage (NCBI taxonomy): Eukaryota > Viridiplantae > Streptophyta > Pinopsida > Pinales > Pinaceae > Pinus > Pinus taeda. The sequence goes on from APFE030637819.1 coordinate 71,120, forward strand.
TAGTGGTCTGTAGATCGTGCTTTTTGAGTCTGCAGTTTTCTTTAGATTGTAAAAAGACATATTATGCTCTTATCAGTCTGGACTATTAACAGTTGTGATATCGTTATTGGCATCTGTAATTTTAGGCTCCAACAGATCTGGTTTCCCTTCGGGGTAGATTGAGGAGCCTTTGTTTTGTACGTATATTTTCCTGTAGATAATAAAATACCTCAGCTTACAAAAAAAAAAAAGGACTGTTAGGGTGTACTTGTTAGGAAATTAGGAATTGGAATGTATTTTTCATCAGTTTATTTTCTCGAAAAGTGAAGTAGTGAAAAATCATTTTTCTTTAAGTTGCTTGGTTTTTTACATTTGATTGTGTTTTCTACCCTCTCTAGTGTAGACAATTCATCGAATTGAAAGGGTCTTGTCTCATTTAGCCACATTTAGGGTTTTTCGAGTCACATCGTGATTTGGGTTTAAATAAGAACGCAACAAATTACAGAGATAACCATAAACACAAAGATGCAGTGGAAATAATGCTTCATTTCATTAATGTAAAATATTGAAATATGCTTACAAACATAAATGGAAATAAACCGGCTAGGGTGATGGTAGCTTATCTCTGAGAAGAGGTGTGGCAGCTACATGCCTCCAGAATGTGTTACAATGAGGCTCGAAGGCCTATTTATTGTTGAGAAACAATATCCAAAAACCCTAACCCTAGAAGATGAAACACCAAACTATGGGCCCCGTTTGGGTAAATTGGTACTTCAACTTCCCAGGGTTGTAACTTTGGCATACAATCTCTGTTTGACGTGCATCATATCTCATTAGAAAGATCTATCCAAGAAATACAACTTTGGGGAGAGCAAAATTCGTCCATGAACCAATGTTGCTCCCCGTTTTCCCAAGAAAACGTCGTTTAGGGCCTCAAAACGACTCCGAAAGTTCAGGACCCGAAAAATTGCTAAAAATAGTAAACTATGCTATAATTAAGGAAACTGAAAAGCTGAAAGAAACAATGGTAGGAGTCCAAGTGGACTTGGCAGGTGGCCACCAATATCCATTTGGATCATTCCTCGCCCCTTAGGAAGCAATTGTCCCCATTGCATTGAGTTACTCCATGAGATGAGGAAACTTATGTTGAACTTGGTCCTTAGTGAGCCACTTGCCATGGTGAAGGAGTTGGCCTGCTTTGACAACTTGATATAGGTGGATATTCTGTTGGTGAGTGTGCTTCATCTGTGTGTCCATGATCTGAT
>APFE030637819.1:73974-87090 GCA_000404065.3 Pinus taeda
AATCCCGAATGACTTGGATCTTGGCTAGATCCACATGCACCCCTTGTTCATCAATAATGTATCCCAGATATTGAATCTGGGTCATGCCAAAAGTGCATTTCTCCAAATTGGCATATAACTTGTGTTGCTGCAGTGTTTGGAGAACCTGTCGGATGTGGTGGAGGTGCTCTTCCCAACTCTGGCTGAAGATTAGGATGTCATCCAAGTATACCACTACAAATGATTTGGTGAATGGCTGCAGGATGTCATACATTAGTCTCATGAAGGTTGTAGGAGCATTTGTCAATCCGAAAGGCATAATCAACCATTCGAAAAGGCCCTTCTTGGCTTTGAAGGTAGTCTTCCACACATAGGAGGGTTTGATTGGTACCTAGTCATATCTTGACTTCAAATCGATCTTGCTGAAATATTTTCCCCCCTTCAGTTGCTCCAGGAGGTCATCAATCTGTGGGATCAGGTACCTATTACGGGCAGTGATCTTGTTCAATGCCTGATAGTCAATACAGAGTCTCCAAGTCTCATCCTTCTTCTGTACCAACACGATTGGGCTCCCATAGGGTGATGAACTTGGACAGATGTGACCTTTCTGCAGTAGCTCCTGAATCTGCCTCTTGATTTCATCATTTTCTAGAACGGAGCACCGACAAATTGGCCCATTGGGCAGCGGCGCACCTGGGGTCAAATCGATGGAGTGCTTGACCTGACAGTGCAGAGGAACCCCTGTGGGGGAGGTGAAAATGTGCTCATACTCCTTCACGACCTTGTCCATCTATAGTTGTCGTGTGAAGAGGCCCTATTTGGAGGTCATGGCCACCGTCTTCTTCTTTCCTTGAGGAAATATCATCAGGAAAACAAATTTCCCGGTTTTGGAAATGAGCTTATTGCATTGTTTTGCAGTCACTAAAGAGATGGTGGTAGGCGGTACTACCTCCAATATCTTGTACAACTTATTTCCCAAAGTAATAATAACAACACGGGGCCTTGATTCATACACAGCATATCGCTTCCACAAGTATGGTTTTCATAATAATACATCACAAAATTCAAGGGGAGCAATGTCACACAATACCTCATCCGTGAAGGGCTTGATTTTGTATGGAAGCCGACACTATTGGCTCACACGAAGATCCCATCCTTGGTGAAGCCACCTGATGGTGTACGTTTTGGATGTGCTGTGGTCAGTAATCCTAGCCGCTTCACAACCTCTGTCGAAATAAGGTTCTTTTGGCTCCCGCTTTCGACAATGAAATGTAGCGGGGAGCCCTTTACCCACATCTGGGAGTGGAAGAGATGCTCCTCCTCCTCTAGATCTTCGAGTTCATCCTTCTAGATCTTTAAGTTCCTCCTTCTGGATCTTCATCATGGCAATAGTGGCATTGGGCTCCGCATCTATAATGTATTTCCCTTTGTCATTCCCCTTGTCGAGTTCTAACTTAGAGACAGAACATGCATCTAATTCTAAACCATTTAGCTCAGCCACTAATGACTGCTTGGCCCAACACTCACTTGTGTTGTGAGTGGAGTTCTTATGGAACTCACACCACTTTCCCGTGTCCTTTTTCGGCTTCGATGTGTTTTTATTTGCTTGCAACTTTTGGTGGGTTGTCTTGAGCTTCCCTGCCTTGGCTTTGTCCTTTGTTCTATGGTTTGAGAGCACCTTTCCCTTGCTTCGATTCAAAAATCCAAAGTCTCGCTTATTCTCTTTAAACTTTTGCTCGACCTTGACGACATATCGGTATGCGTGCTAAGCGAGGAGATGTTCAGGAATTCTATTTCTTCCTGGATGTACTTATGCAGGCAGCTGCGGTATTTGAGTATCAAATGCTACTCTGAATCCTTGATACCCAACTTTGTGCGAAGGGTATGGAAAATATTGGTAAACTACGACACGTCTTGGTCCCTTCCCTGCCATAGCGTGGTCCACTTTATGTATTGATCCTCATAGCTTCTGACAAGGTATTACTGCTCCTTGATGGCATCCTAGAATGAATTCCAAGTGGGTGCAGTTGAAAATAGTGAGCATGTACTTTCATCCTTCTACTCATACTAGGTTTCCCACTAGTCCTTGACATGGGGGGCTGCTTTGAGAAGAGCGAAAATAATCTTTTCCTTACTGGAAAATCATGAACAAAGAAATAACCCTCCAGAAGATTTAACCATTTATCGACGGAATTTGCATCTATTTGACCCTCAAATATGGGGATTTCAAAATTAACTTGTACCTTAAACGGTGTGGCATTTCAAGAGTAGCTGTTGGAAGCCGATGCATCGCCCCTGGGTAGCTGCTAAAGGATCTGGGAAAAGTTGTCCATCATTGTGTTCCTTTGTCGCTCGAGAGCTTCTTTGAGCAATATTTTGATAGGATCTCTTACCCCCTCATCTTTCTTTTCATCTACCATGGGAGGTCATTGATTTTTGCAAGGCTAGTCTTGCAAAGGTTCAACTAGTTCAAGCCCTAACTCCTTATATCCTGACCTCGTAGGGGACATGCAAAGAAAAAAAAAGGAAAAAGCAGACCGCTCTGATACCACTAATTTGGATTTAAACGAGAATGTAGCAAATTATATAGATAACCATAAACACAAAGATGCAGTGGAAATAATGCTTCATTTCATTAATGTAAAATATTGAAATATGCTTACAAACAGAAATAGAAATAAACCAGTGAGGGTGATGGTAGCTTATCTATGAGAAGAGATGTGGCAGCTACATGCCTCTGGACTGTGTTACAATGAGGCTCGGAGGCCTATTTATTGTTGAGAAACAATGGAAAACCCTAAACATCCATAAAAACCTAACCCTAGAAGATGAAACGCCAAACTGTGGGCCCCGTTTGGGTAAATTGGCACATCAACTTCCAGGGGTTGAAACTTTGGCATACAATCTCCATTTGATGCACATAATATCTCGTTAGAAATATCTATCCGAGAACTACAACTTTGGGAAGAGCAACATCAGTCCATGGATCCATGTTGCTCCCAGTTTTCCTAAAAAACATCATTTAGGGCCTCAAAACAACTCCAAAAGTTCAGGACCTAAAAAACTTCTAAAAATATTAAACTATGCTATAATTAAGGAAACTAAAAAGTTGAAAGAAACAATGGTGGGGGTCCAAGTGGAGTTGGCGGGTGGCCACGAATATCCACCTGGATCGCATTGTTAAGGCCTGAAAACTGAGACATAGCTCAAGGTAAACTTTAAAATGAACTCAATTAAGCTAAGGTGCATTTGAAACCTAATTATCACATCTAGGAGGTCTAGGCTAGAGACGTGTTCTGATGTCTTTAATCCTAGCATCTGTCGTTAACTTCGACACTAGACAACACTAGTATAGATTTGTGCTCTCCATATCGTCAAGTATATAATGGGATACCCCTCTAGGTTGCAATCCTTTATCCATAGGAAGTCGAGTCAGTCGCCTTGCAAACATGATACACTGAACACAACATTCAGGGAGATTGCCTACTCATACTTCTCGGTTCACTGGGAGGCATTCTACAGTTCATGGTTGCCTAGTAAACCTTTTTACCTATATCATCCAAAGTAGTCATTTGATCTTTTCGACTCATTAAACTTAAAAGATCATTCGATCACTTGTCATTTCGAGCTCATTTCCAATTGAAAGTGATAGAGTCATCTTTTCTTCTTTCTCGACTCTCAAAACATGAAATAGCACCAGTTTATTTATGCGTCTTAAAAAATTGATTGCCCACGATATTATAACATCATGTTATTCTTTTATAGACCAAATCCTGAGTTATCCCGAAATAACATTTTAAATCTTTGAATTTTATCTCTCTTTTCATGTGAACTAAGACAAGGTCATTATGGCTGAACCATTTGGTTCACCTAGTTCCTCTACCTCTCCTCTGTCTTAAAGATTGTCTAAGGAAACTTTTCCTACAGTACCAGAGTCACTCGAGGACCAAGGTGTTGAACTTGGTATCATTTTGAGCATTCAACCTTTGTCATCTTGTGCTCCGCCTACTTCAGATACTGGGTCACCTGCTGATATTGGCTCGGAATCTTTGGACAATCCCGTCTAAACTCCTGAGAGTTCACCGACTACTGGCAGTCAGCTTCGACTGGTTATATATCCTATGAATCCTCTATTCAACCCTATTGTGATATCACCGTAGCATCCATACATTATGTACGATCAACCAGGTGTTCCTTTGGAATTATCCCCTCGTACCTCTTCGGTCATTCGCCGTCATTTGTTCCCAGCTATGGAACCCAAAGAAAAAGCTCCAGTTACCTCTCCAGATGAGTCAGAAGTTTCTACTCCACATGCTGTCGAGGAGGAAGAACATCAATTTCCTCCTAAATTTTTCCCCTATATAGGGAGCATTTCCATCAGTGTGTATCAGGAATCGTCGCCTAATTATGTGAATTTGGCACAACTGGTCTTAAGTACACCTAGTGCCTCATCACTTTACCATAACCCTATTTCGGAGTCTGGCTATAGCCTACTACAGGTCCCTTCATTGTGAGCTCAACCTCCCAACAGGTTGTTACCTCAGTCTCGGTGAAACCCACCATTCAGAACCCTCTTGTATCATCTGTCCCAGTCACCTGTCTAGTTCAACTAGCGGTCTCAAAAAATGTTACTTTCGGTTCTTTGATCCCTCCAGTAAGTGGCCAAGTTGTGCCACTGCCTGGGGGGCAGAATTTGAGTGTTTCTATGGTGTCAGGCACCAGCAATGTGAGTAGCTCACAGGCTCACATGGTTGGCATGAACCAACCTTCTTCTGGCATTATCCAAAGCCCTGTTGGTCCTGCTAGATCAAGCAATGTCCAGTACCAACAGGTTCAAAATCCCCTTGGTCCATCTAGGTCAATACATTTCCAGTATCAACAGCCTTATGATGGCCAGGTTCAGTACCAAACTCTTTACGTTCCATATTTTTCTCAAGGAATGGTCAATCTACCTTACATCCTTCAATCTAGGCAATACGTTTAGCCTGGCTCATCCACTTTTCAGGGTGGCTATGGCCAGATTCAGTTCGGAAATTTTCCGAGCACTATTCAAGTACCCATGCAATAGCAAGGACAGCCTCTGCAGCAAGAAGGGAAACCTTTGTTGCAGCAAGGGTCATTCACGCAACAACAAGGGCAGATGATACCACAGCAAGGTCAACTGCAACAACTGCAAGGGAAAATCTTGCAACCATTGCAGCAGACCATGCAATAGTAGATGCAAAATGCTCCACAAAACCTCTCAGCCTATGTCTTCGCAAGGCCAACCTCTATAGCCCCAGGGACATCTTTTGCAGCCACAAGGTCAATCCTTGCAGCAATAGGGCCAACCCAGGTAGCAGCAACCCTTATATACATATCAATAGGGTCAACCCTTGCAAGGGCAAGGCCAAGGTCAAGTCTTGCAACAGGAGGCCCAGAATCCTAATGTCCTAAGGCAACAGGTCCAGAATTTCTATGTCCAAGGGCAGTAGGTCCAGAATCCCTATGTCCAAGGGCAACAAGTGTATAATCCTTATGTCCAAGGATAACAGGTCCAAAATCCTCTGGTTTAGGGGCAACAGGTTCAAAACCCGTATGTTCAGGGACAAAAAGTACAATATCCATATGTCCAAAGTCAACAGGCTCAACAACTTCTCAACCTATATGTTGCCTATCAACAACCTATGAATAGACAGTTCCAAGGTGTTCAAGGTCAAGATCCTCCCTATGGCCAAGGTAACTCACAATGGAGCCAGAATCAAATGCCATATGGCCAAAATCCCCACTATGGGGCCAAAATACTTACCAGCAGGGATGGGCTCCTCCAGTTGGACCCACTTATCGACCTCCAATGCCTTTTAATACTCAATTGTCATTCTTGGCCACACTAGAGTTTCCAGATGTCTCTCACATTACGAATGATCCAATTCTTCATTCACCATACTGGCCTCCGGTTCCGTCCAAGATCCTGAGAAATTTTCCTAAGTTCGATGGGAAAGAAAAAGAAGATCCTCAAGCCCATGTGATGACATATCACCTCTAGTGCTCTTCAAATTCTTATGTTGATGATTCTATTCATCTCTGTCTTTTCCAACGAACCCTCACAGGTGCTGCAGCCAAGTGGTAATCGAGCTTCCTTGAAGTACTTACCATGACTTCAACTCTTTAGCCATGGCTTTCCTCACGCGTTTCCAGTTTCCGGTTCGCTATGAAATTGGCACCTATTTGCTCACATTGCTTAAGCAAGATAATATGACACACATCTCCGATCATATCCATGAATGGAGATGTAGACGTCACCTGATCAAATTCGATATTGTTGATTAGTTACTCACCAAATGGTTTACCAAGTCATTCGTTGCTCCAATTGCTTGCGATATAGCTATGGGTGGATGCGTTAGCGAAGAACTAGCCATTTCTCACGCCTGATACTTAGATCTTGTTTACTCTTAGTCTGGCACTTTGTAATAGTTATTACCCGATGCTTGCAGCCATCATCCAGTCCCATGCCCTCGAAGTCATAGGCTACACCTCTTGTTAATGCATTAATTAGTTTAGTGTCCCATACCCCTGATAAATCTTCTTCCAAACAGAAGTTGGTCTCAAACATGGCTTCCAATAGTTCCTCCCAAAATCCACCTGGCCCTGGTAAAATCTCATAGGTCCACGTTGTCTAGTCTACCATAGTGGACAAATCCTTGAAAGGTAAGAAGAAAGGCAAAGGCTAGGGTAAAGCTGATGCCCCAAAATAGGGTCCTCCTAAGTCGTCTGCTGGTGATTCTTCACAATGGAAGCCTAAGTATGCATGCCTCATTTGCGAGGAGGATCACTATACCAAGGATTGTCCCTAAAAGTCCGAAGTTAGTCATTTTCTCAAAGGAACCCCAATTGTCCTGAAAGAGCCATTTCCATCTCAACAGACTCAAATGGTATGCCAACCTCAATCATCTGCTTCCCCATGATCTCAAGTGTTCATGATGAGTATGCCTATCAATGTGGCTACTAGATCAAAAGATTACCAAACTCCTACTCCGAGAGCCAGGAAAGAGATAGAGGCCATCCCTTCTTCTTTTGCCCTGAGTTTTGGCCCTCTTCAAATTGAGTGCCCTAACCTGGATTCCGCTATTCAACCACCCTCTCGAGGTGTGCTAATGAAATCCTCATACAATCCCAACACTCGAGCCACTCAACACTATAATATTATTGAGGATTTAACTCAAGCATCGTCAACTATGTCAGCTCTCGAGGTGTTCCAAAGTTGTCTGTCTCAGTGGAAATATTTGTTGTTAGCTATTGGGGGTATTGATCCTACTGATTCTAATTTGATATGTTTTGATCTAGAGAACCATGTTTCGCACTTGCCTCATCAGATTGCCTTTCTCATTCAGGTAATCATCAATGAGAAAACCATTCACAGGACCATCATCAATGAAGGTTTTTCTACCTACATCATGTCAATCACTCGCTGGAAGGCCATTGGTTACCCTACTTTGAACCGATGATTCGCAACCCTTTGGTGTCTTACCTAACCTTTCCATTACTTTGGAGGGCAAGACAGTACAAGTCAAGCTAGAGATTGTTGATGCGAATCTCAATTATAATCTTCTACTCAGATGGAGCTGGACCCATGCCATCCATGTTGTAGCCTCCTCCCTATTCTGCGTGATTCATTTTCCCCATCAATGTGTTAAGGGATAAATTCCCCTAGGGTCTTGGGTTAATACTGTTAGCCTCTTGCTGCAGCAGGTTACTCATATTTCATGATTGACATTTTTACAAGCCAAATATGTCATACTTTGCATGCTGCAATGCTCCATATTTGCTAAGCAGTCACCAAGGAAAGAATGCTACTCAAAGTTCATCTACTACGTTCCAATTTTGAAGAGTCATTCCAGTTTTTTACAATTCTCATCTAAGGGGAGGTCCAAACAACTTAATCTTGGTCTCCCTAGGTTTCAATTTCCTGTTTTAGAATATAGAAAATAAACATCTATCCAAACAGCTTAATCTTGGCAGATGCTTAGATAGGTAGAGAATCGAAGGAGCCCAATTTCTTAATCTGGGCCCTTGGAAGAAATAAGGGTAGTTTGTAGATAGGAAGGCATAAAAAGAAAAATTGAAATGCGGGGTCTGCAAGTCTAAGTGCACCCAAACAAAAGAAGAAAAAATGTTAGGTAAGTAGGTTGGGTAGGTAGTTTTGAGGTTGTAGAATCTTGATTTCTGTTCATTTCCATGTTTTTAAAGTATCATCTTTACTCAGGTCACAGTCATCAGGCCATTTCATATGGAGGGAGTTCAAATCAGACATAACTAACTTCCCTTTCTTCCTCTTCCCCAAATCATTAACTAATTTCCCCAAAAAAGAGGTCAATATCTGCTTGATGTCTCTTAGTTTTATCATTATCCATGTCATTAGCCTGGGTGAAGATCTGCTTCACTCAAGGAGGATCCATACTTTCTCTACAAAGCTCTATCTCTTCTTTTGAAGCCTAAGATCTCTAAAACTTAGCGCTTTCTTGTCATCTCCATATTAACTAATGACATTATTATTTAACTCCCTATATTTTCCCCATCCCCCTACTAAAACTATGTAGATAATCCCCTTATGTATATATCCCCTCCCTCTAGTTGAAAATAACCATAAGTACCCCCGGGAATTGCTCAGTGTATCTGAAACTTGACAGGAACCCTCATGTTGCCCCTTCAAACCATCTTCTAATGCAATGGACTCCTTCCAAAGCATAAAATTCCTTTTTAGGTTATCAGACCCCTTCCGAGGCCTCAAATACTCTTCAAAAGCGCATACTCACTCTTTCCGATCGCAATAGACCCTTGACCGATTGCCTTAACATTCTTCTGATCCTTGTAAACCCTCTCCAACGCGATTATCGCAATCGGAGGTCACAAGGGTATTATGGCTCACTGTTGTTTCTTCCCAATGGACGCTCCACCGATGCCATCTCGCGATCGATATATCGCAATATTTTTATACCACATAGGTATGCCCCTTTTCTTTTTTTCCCGATGCGATATCGCGATATCGACAATCGGCGGTCACAAGCATCGCGTTTCCAACATAAATACCTTCTCATTCTCCATCGATGCGATACTGCGATCACAGCGAAAGAAGTATATCGCATCGCAGTAACATATGAGTCACCCCGCCGACCAGATCATTGCCACATCACCCTGCCACATCACCTCGCTGACGTCATCTGCCGTACAACTGACGTCATGCTGACGTCAGCAACCAAAGAAAGGAAAAAACGCGCAAGCACGAAAGTCGAGCTTCGGAGCTCCGGAATAAGAAATGGAGGCAGTTTCCGATGCGCAATTAGCACTTAGATCATTGCCACATCACCCTGCCACATCACCTCGCTGACGTCATCCGCCGTACAACTGACGTCATGCTGACGTCAGCAGCCAAAGAAAGGAAAAACGCGCAAGCACGAAAGTCGAGCTTCGGAGCTCCGGAATAAGAAACGGAGGCAGTTTTCGATGCGCGATTAGCGCGATGCGCTAATCGTGCATCGCTACGGGAAATGGACCATATTGGGGAATCTTTAGGGAATCTTTTGATTCCTTGGCCCTTTTTGCACCGAAAAAGCCCAAAATTGCCCGATTTTGCCAGATGAAACGAATTTGAAGACAGAGAGAGACCAGGAACAGAGATTAAAGAGTATCAGATTAAATATGCAGACAGAAAGCATGTCAAAGAGTATCAGGAAGCGGCGAAGACCATCAATGTAGCAGTGAAGAGTATCAGTGAAGATCTTAGCAGCGGCCCAAAGCAGGTGAAAATTAAACACCTTCCAGCAAAGTCAAAGAAAAGGGCGAAGCCGCTCAAGGCTCTCAAATCACGGTTATTGCAAATTTAACTCACACAAGATCAGAACTGTGAATCCCAAAGCATAGTTATTCCAGCAGTACTGCATCGAGCCACCAAGGGCCACATTACACTCTTTTTTATCCCGCTACCTCTCACATAGTTCAATAGATATTTACCTGCATTTAATTTTGGCACAGTTTTAGGTTTAGAAATCTCTTTTTGCAAACCTGTTTTAGGTCGATTGTAATAAATATTTTGAGATATTTGCACTATAAAAACAACTCTCAAGTCTGTATTAAGGGTTGGTTGGTTGACAAGCTATCTTTAGCTGATTTTGCTCCAGGGGAAACTCGCACTGTAATACCTGATAGTTTCTATAATCAAAGACTGCTTATGAGCTTTGGAGAATGGATTGTTCACTGTGTTTAACGGTTGAAGAGTGATTATGGAATTCTTGTGCTGTTGCATAACTCAATAAGTGTTTCTTACCTCTGTTTTCCATTCATAAGTTATCATCTAAACAGCAGAAAAGAAGATTAGCGTAGAATTTGTTTAATTACACTCTATGCTCAATTTTTGTTGTTTCTTTATGTTTTCATTTGTTTAGGCATAAATGTGAATTCCATATGGCTCATGTTTGTCCTAACCTCATCACGCATGACAGTTATCCAGGGATTCTTCATTGCCCCTGGATAGAGATCATCCCTTTCCTCTGTTAAGCTGAGTGAGAGATTCTTAAGTGCCTCTCATTCCTTACATGTCATTCATCTTTTTAGTTTGAAAGTTGTGTTATGTGCAGCTATCTCGCTCCATATTCCTCTTGTGACCAAGAAAACGCACTGGCAATCCTGACCCATGACTCCATGCCCAATGGTTTGAAACTTATCACTTCATGAATTGCCTCTCTGCTTGAAAGCAATTTCCTTCCACCCAAGCACAAACAAGAACCTCGAACCCGACAACTAGCCTAAAATCATCATCAACAAAGTTAAATCATAAAGAGAGAGCCCTCTCTGATTGCAGGTGGGCTAGAACCTACAATCCAAAGTTTGGTTTTTGGTTACCTCGGTCGTATCCCTACAGGAGCCTAGGGACAACCTGAGCGATAACATAATGGCGACTCCACTGGGGAACTTCCTCAGATAATCTCACTAAACCAGTCTGCAGCTCCACAGAGGAAGAAACCGACCTTTGAAAGTCTCGGTCAACCTGTGTTTTTAGAAAAATTTCCCAAAAAAATAGATTAGAAGTTGGCTCCTAAAAAGCAAACTCGTCATACACGATCAAACCCTGATCCCAATCGCCCAGCTGTTTTTGAAAATCCGAATTTAATCCCTAAGATCATTAGAAAACAAAAGCAACAAGAAAATCCAACTGCTGCGAGTCCTGAAACAGTTCAGCCAAGTGGTGTTCCAACCCCTGTCAAAATTCTATTTCGGTCAACCTCAAGTTCCCCTGGTTCATCACCCCCTTCTCCAAGCAGCTCTTCTACACCTCCATCCTATATTCCTACTACTACTGCTACTCCTTCTACCCCGGTTGTTCCTGTTATCCCAGTTGCCCCAGTTTTTCCTCTTTTTCCCATTAACATGGCTAATAGATATGCGCCCTTACAGCTGTCTGCTAATCCCGGGGCTATGCCTCAGGACTACCAGACAAAAATTACATATTTTGATGGCGCAAACTCCTACACCGCCCTACAGCATACAAAGAAAATGCAGGATTACTTCGAGAGTTATGAAATTTATGATGACAGCGTGAGAATGAAGATTTTTGTCCAAAGTTTGACCGGTGATGTCAGAACCTGGTTTAGGGCACTTACACCCAATTCCATATTAAACTCTAAAGCCCTATACCATACATTTATTAACAGATGGGAGAGAAAGAAAGACCCCCTACACATACTATCTGAGTATGATACTATCAAAAGAGGACCTCAGGAAACGGTTTTGGATTACTGTGCAAGCTTTAATAATGTTTACAATGCAATACCACAAAATTTAAGACCTCCACCTGATCTCGCTTTGTACAAATTCCCTGATGGCTTTGATGTTGAAATGGTGTATCAGTTAAGGGAAAGAGCCCCTCAAAGCCTTGCAGAAATGCAAGATGTTGTTGTTAGTGTGGAGGCAAATCTAATTGCTAAAAGAAATAGAGCCAGAACTGAAAGAAGAACCACCTTCAAGGAAGAAACCTCAGCCTTCGATCAGAAGCTAGATGCTATTATCAGTGGCATCCACAGGCTGGGAGACAGAGTAGACAATGTTGAGAGGAAAACTTCATGGGAAGGCCAACATCCCAATGCCATAAGGAACCCGAACTTCAGAGAAACTCAAAACACAAATGCTGGAAGGGCCAGTCCCGACCATGATATTAGGCCTTCTTTCCAAGAAAACTATGCGGAGGCATCTACCTCCAGTGAGCCCACAGATGGGACTCATATGAACCTGATAGATTCGGAAAATGAACAGCAAATCTTTCTTACTGAAGAGGACCGAGAATACCCTGATGTAGAACAATTTCACACCAAGTCGGGAGAGTCTTTCGATTTCAAACAAGGCTATGATACTGTTGTGTACGAGGTACACAAACAATACAAATTGAGAACAAGGACCATTGATGTCCCTGCATCTAGCAGAACAAAAGATGGCAGACAACCCAACAAAATTAAAGGCAATGACACCATAACTCAACCAGTTGATAGCTCTGTCCCAAGCTCGCATCAAGTAACTGTGGAGGATATAACAGACACACAGCCTCCTATCAATCGGCCTCTACCTTCTTCCTCCCCAAAAGAAAATCTGAACGGCACTCCAAAAAATCCTCCCAAAGCAAAAATACCACAAACTATCATTCATCATAAAATTGACATTCCAAAAGAAAACATAGAGAGTATGCCTGAAAAAGAGAAATCTGTCGCTATCAACGCCAAGAACCCATTGGAAAAACCATTCAGTTGAGAAGTAGAGATTGGAAAACTCAAGATATCAATTCCCCTCTCAGAACTTGCCAAACATGATGTATATAGGCAACAAATTCAAAGGTCACTTCAACTACCAGAGGTAAGGGATGATGTAAAAGTTTTAGACTATACTCCTGAGCTGTTGTTTGGTCCAGAAGTTAATGGAAAAACAACATATGGACCTGTTCCACCTTTTTATGTCAATCTGCACATACATGACAAGATATTGCACAATGCTATGTTTGACTCAGGTGCCTCACATAACCTTATGCCCAAAGCTGTAATGGAAAGGTTGAACCTTGATGTCACAAGACCGTACAAAGATCTATATTCCTTTGACTCAAGTCAAGTCAAATGTTTAGGC
>APFE030637819.1:94910-113525 GCA_000404065.3 Pinus taeda
ATTTTTAATAAAATAGGAAAGAAAAATTATGTAAATATTCTTTTTCTAAACAAAAGAATATGAGAGAATAAGTAGGAAAAAAGATTGGGATATGATTTCTATGTGTTTTTCAGTTAAATTAGGATAAAAGTTGGGAATAAAGCTTCAAGCTTTAAATCTTTATGTAAAGGGAAAAAGCCCATTTTTTCCTAGGAAATGAGGAGAAGATCTATTTGTACATATCCATTATTATTTTAAATAAAGGGGCAACTGAGTGAGTGAGTGTGAGATTGAGAACATGCTTGTAAGCATGTAGAAATTTGTAAAGGGCCAAATGATCGAAATTCAGGCCAAGTAGAGGTTTTATGTAAGTAGTATGTATTTGAATACAGTATTTGATTTTCTGCCATCATGCCATTATTGAATTTATGTGAGATTGGTCGCCAAGCTTAAGGAGAGGAGCGTGCCAGAAGAATTATCATTATAATTTCCTCTCAGCACTCTCATGAATAAGCGATTTCCTGTTGAACTATATGCATGTGGTAAATAAATTATTAACTGTGTGTTTAAAGGATGAAATGGCCTTTTTATTTCTCGGCTTAATTGCTTGACTGTGTATTGAAATGCTGGAATGGCTTTACTATTTGGCGCTTAATGCTTTGCTGATGTTATGTTGAAGAATCAATGTTATGTTTAGAGCTCTGGTTAAGTTTCCAATCGAATGAGGTATTTAATTTGGCAAATGACAAGTTGTGCAAAGCAGAGGTTAATGTCCAGAACTGACATTTATATGCTTGTATGAGTAGTAGGAGACTACAGTGCAGGCGTAAAAGTCAGTTGTTGATAAGAGCAAACCAGGGACACAACATTGAGATTGTAGATTCAGAAAAGCTATTTAGGCGCATCCAATCCCCAGATGAAGTTCCAATTTGTGTACGTGGATCCTATAAAAAATATTTGGAATCTATTCGTAGAAATGGTCTCAGCCGCATGCACCGAGTACACATTCACTTTGCAACTGTTTTTCCAACAAAAAATCATGTAATTAACGGAAGAGTCATCGCAGCAGAGTGCCTGAATCGACACATGACTTTCCCGCGACGAGAAAGAACGTCAACATTGAACTCTGGTGATACAATGTGATTACAAGCCTTTAAACTTCAGTATTAAAGGGCTAGTATTTTGCGACATAGAGCAATTGAATTAGGATTGAGCATGAGAAGCGATGGCTATGTAAGATTTAATGATTTGTTGAAGCTAGAGGAAAGGACATATGCAGGTTTTCCCATGTGCTCTCACACAGTGGATGAAATTAAAGAGGCGGTAAGGCTTGAAGATAAACAGAGATTTACGCTAGTTGAAGAAAATGGTCAGTTGTACATCGGAGATATAAGGTTGAGTTTTCAAGAAACTGGTTTGAATTCTATGGGATGGGCGAAGACCTTTAATTTACATGAAAGTTTTCATATGAGATTTAATGGGCTTATTATCATTGTGAACTAATCAAGTTTCAACGGGAGAGATTTTAAAGGATCCTGGTTTGCAGGCTAGCTCAGCCCTGCATTACCTTATATTATTATTGTTGTCGACTTTGATTATATTGCGACTCCTTAGACTCCTATATATAGAAATGAGGTTTAGTCATTTGTATCATCCAAGAATTGTTCATTTGTGTAATGTAAAGGAGGTTGCTCCTTCGAAGAGGCTGATTTTGAAGTCATTGATCTATCTTTTATATCTTTTTGTGAGCTGGTTCATAACATAACCAAATAGTAAATTTTGACATTTTAAATCACCATGAACCCAACTCTCATCATATACCTTTAACCCTAATTCTAAACTTTTATATGCACATAAGGCCCCACTAAAGAGAATTATGATAGTAGTGCCATAGATTACATGATATCTATTATCCCCATATATAACAAAATAATAAATTTTAATATTTTAAATCAGCTTGTGCCCAACTCTCATCATAGACTTTTAGCCCTAACTCCCAACTTTGCTATGCACAAAAAAGCCCCACTGAAGAGAATTATGATAGTCAAAAGCATTTGGTCTTAAACAAAGATAAAACTAATTTTTTCTAAGGGATTTCAATAAATTAAATCTCCCATCAAATAAGGATAGTATTGAAGACCTCTATCATAATTTCTACAACCGCCCTCTCTACTTCCATTAAAAGGTTGTCTATCAAGGTATGTGTAAAAGGAAAGTAGAACAAGCAAGCCTTGGTATAATAAGGAGAATAGGATCTCTAGAAAATCCATTAGGGAGGCTTCTAACGAGCACTGAGAATCAGACAAGTCAAATAAGTACATAACCCTAATTAAAAGGTAAAAAATGTATTATATAAACAGAAAAAAATTGAAGGTTTTTCACCTCTCTAAGCTAGATCCTAAGATATTATGAGTCATAAAACTAAGGAAACAATATGATACATTTGAGGGATTGTAATTCCTAACTTGAGAATCTTTACAAATCCCTTGATGTTGTGGGCAACATCCAAACCTTTTTAATAGAGGAAGAAGTTTTTCTATAGAAGACATAGAGTTTGAGGTTAAGTGACTCACAAAAGGGAAAGCTAAAGGCATTGAAGGCTACCAAGGTTGTTTGTTTTTTTTTTTTGTTAACTTGGGGGGCTTATCCTCATCTCTCACATCGACAAGCTCTTTAATTTAGTAGTTAAGTGGGGCTTCCATAAACTCTAGATTTAAAGCCTTAGTGTACCTTTTCTTAAAAGTGGAGATAAAAACAATCCCTTGAATTATAACACTTTTATGATTACACACCTAGAAAAATTAAATGAAATTATTTTGGAAAGAAAATCAATTTATGGTTATAAATCCATGGTAGAAGAAATAAAGGCCAGGTTGAATTTAGGAACTATCATTCAACTTGGGCCCACCTTCTTATGCTTAGGATCATTACAAAGGAGTGTCACAATAGTGAAATCGATATCCTATGTTGTTTCATTGACTTTAGGAAATGTTTTGATATAGTGCCCATGTTGACCTTAGGAATAGATTGGTAGAGCTAAAAATCCCTTTCAAACTGAAAGTTGTTGTAATAAGGTTGCATAAGAATGTTATTGCCAAGTTTAGGAACACTAAAGGATGGTTGCGAGAAATTAATTGCAATATATGAGTTAAATAAGGTTGTTGCATGCCCCTTAGCCTTTTTGGCATATATATTGACAATTTAGTGGGTTGTTTGGAAGAAGCAAGCTGTGTAGGACCAAATCCTGCTAGCATAATGATCATTTTTCCTTTTTATGTGGATGATATTGTTCTTATGGTGAGGAGTCCTTATGATCTTGACAATCAACTAAAAATTCTCAAGGATTTTCCACTTTAGTAATGTATGACTAATAACACTATCAAAATGAAGGTGATGATTATTAAATCCAAAAAGACCACTTATGCTAATATGGTGTATGAAAACAACAACTCGGAAGAAGTAACTTCATACAAAAATATCATAATCAATTTTCATCGCAAACACAATTGGAACTATAAATTTTTTGTCAAAACATTCACTCTACAAATGATATCTCTGAAAACCCTAGTAGGGCCTGGATTTCATACCTCTGACTAAAGCAAAAGCTATGGTTGGGTAATTTTGATAGGATGATTATGAATTGAATATTATTGAGTTAATTTGGGGTTTAAAATGGGCCTCAACAAAAAAAATAAAAAATTTGTTGATGGGTTGGATTTAAACTAGCATTTGCACCAGATGTTGCAAAGGAAACGCCGTAAGGCATAAAATGAAGAAAGCAAATAGAGCAAAAAAATACTTTGATAAAGAATAAGAATATATTGAACACTCAAATCAATGCCCCATTAACTGGAACCACTTAGTAGACATTCCATACAAAATGGGCATATGATCCAAGAACATTGGTGCATAAGAGAGCCAATTAGTTAGGTAACATAAGTATAAACGGTTTCATATATTAAAATCCACAGGTCTAACAAATCTTGCTTAGCCATTTAAGATATAGAAGTTATCTTGTTTAGCCATTTAAAATATAGAAGCTTCGAAACCTTTGTATATGAGCTATTGTCAAAGAAGTGCCCTTGTCCTCAGAAGCATTACCACTAGTACCAAGGAGATTAGGACCTTCCTGATCTTAATGATTTCATTTGGTTATGTAAAAGCCCCATGTATTTAATTGCTTGATCATTATGTAAAAGGTTACACCTTCTTTGGAAATTTAAAGATGAAAATTTAAAGGCTATCATCATATTTTGGTCTTCAACATTGATTGGCATGCCATGAATCTATGGGGTTTTTTTGGAGTTATCCAGGCGACCTTGCCCAATTTTTTGTTTGAAATCCCGTTAGTTTTTGTTGATGGGGTTTCTGTTTTTTTTTTGCTGGTGCGCCCTTTGGGGTTTCTTGGCAGGCCTACGTGTTCTGCTCACTTGTTGGCCTCTTAGCCATTTTTCTGATTCGTTGTTAGACATTAAATGTTCAGCCTAACTAATGTTTTTAACATAACACGTTCCCATGAAAAAATTTACGAGGTAGTTGTTTTTTTCTCAGAAAAAAAAAAATTAATTTAAAAAAAAATAAATGCATTCTTGATATATATATAACATAATTATTATAATGTTTTGTAATTATAATAATCATAATTTAATTTTAAAATTATGATTAAGTTAGTAATCAAATTACTAATTTATATATATATAATAATGTTTTGTAATTATAATAATTATAATTTAATTTTAAAATTATGGTTATGATATGTATAGACTTTTTGGTTTGTGAAATAAATATATTCCTTTGTGTAAGATTTGGTTACAAAAGTTTATAAAAATATAAGAATATAAGTGTTTTTCGTTTTAGATTGAAATATATAACCTCTTAAAAGATACATATTCTTAAACTACTAGTATTTTTTTGATAAATAATTAATTATTAATTTAATTTTTTAAAATATAAATTAATTAATTATATAAATTTGATGAGTATTCGATGCCCATCAAAGTATTTGATTTACCAAGAAAAAACAGAAAATACAAATTAATTGTTAATAACATCCAAACTGGATTTAGTTTTCACAACCTATATAATTCCTGAGTACTGGTATATTCGGCTGCCCACCGCCATTATGAGCACCAAAGAGGTCGATGAGAACCAAAGAGGTCGATGAGCAGATGCTCAACGTCCAGAACAAGAATTCCTCTTACTTTGTAGAATGGATCCCCAACAATGTGAAGTCCAGCGTTTTCCACATCCCTCCCACAGGGTTGAAGATGGCCTCCACCTTCATTGGGAATTCCACTTCCATTCAGGAGATGTTCAGGAGAGTAAGTGAGCAGTTCACTGCCATGTTCAGGAGGAAGGCCTTCTTGCACTGGTACACTGGTGAGGGTATGGATGAGATGGAGTTCACTGAGGCTGAGAGCAACATGAATGATCTTGTCTCTGAGTATCAGCAGTACCAAGATGCAACTGCAGAAGAGGACGCTGGTTATGAAGAGGAGGAAGAAGAAGCCTAACATGTAATAATTATCATAATATTATGCCATCACCCATTGCAATCTGTGTATCTGTTTCGGTTTATTAACGTAGACATTTCTTTGTAAAGCTTATTGTTATTATGACACTTTGTGACCTTCTTCCAATTTCCTCAGCCAATAGACTGAGGATTTTGGTGATATATGTACTCGGTGGTTTCTTCCTTTTAATAAAAACCAGATTCATATTGCTCTGCATTCAATCAAATTCCATTATTCCTGTGGATTGCCCTTCATTATTTATTGTCAAAGGATGTTTTAGTAATCTATGTACTTCTAGTTCTTTCTTTTTTCATGAACCATGTCCATATTACTGTGCAATGTCTTTCGATAAAATCCCATTATTGCTGTGCACGGGGCTTCATTATTTATTTTCAAAGGGGAATCGCTCCCCACTAAGTGGGTATCATTCTTTTTAGTTAAATGGATTGGTCGAATGGTTGCCAATTAGCTGGGTACCTTATTGCTGTGTATTATATATCTATAAAATTCCATGATTTCTGTGGGTGGGCTTTGATTATTTATTTTCAAAGGGAATGAGAGAGAAATATAATTATAATAGATACTTAAACACAAATTTATATTCATTAAAAATTGGTTGGATTTTTTTTTTTTAATAATATCTATACTGTCTTTTATTAGGTTTGTATAATTTTTCAAATCTATTTTAAAATAAAGTCATTATTATTGATGATCTAGAAAGTCTTAGCACTGTCCAATCAGGTTGAAATTTCATCCATAAATAGAGCTCTTGCACGACCGACCAACATTTCTCCTGCACAGATCTTATCAAACTATCAGACAATTGATTTGGCACTATTATATTATGCAAATGCAAATTTTCAGTGGTGCCAAAGAACTATTCTTGCTTAGCCCACCAGTGGTAACTCTCTTCTTCTGGCCTCCAGAGATTCGACTGCGCATCTGATTTCCAACCATTGTGTCTGCACAAATGTCCAAGCCTAGAACCTGGAAGAAATCAAGGAGGACACAGAAATCTATGTCAATAATCTATATGCCTAAAAAACCTGATATATTCTCATCCCATAAGCTTTTGAAGAATAACCTTTAACACGTAGTCCGTGAAAAGGCTAGTCCGTTGTCCCTCAATTGAAGTTTCCTGTAGGCAATAAGAAAAAATGATTCTGCAATAAGTGAGAATTTTGAAATCACAGAACTTGGGCAAAATAGCTAGTTTGAACGGGCGAGATAGGGTTAGTGGGATGGATGTAGCAATGGAGCCCGGTTCAGGTGTACGGAGGGTTAGTGGGAGGCACGTAGCACTGGAGCCCGGTTCAGCTGCGCGGATGAAACTATTCGACCGGATGCCAAATGAAACGCCCAAACCGTTTGGGCAACCTTACGGCTTAAATTGTTGCAATCGTCTAACATATAATCGTGTGGCTTACAAGATGATAGGTAGGCTGTGGCTTACAAGATGACAGGTAGGCAGAGAGGGGAGTTGATTTAAGAGGGAAAAGCCTTAAGGCGTAAAAATATGGATGGTTGTTTTCTTGTAATATGGATGGTTGTTTTCTTGTTGAAAAAACAACTATTTTTAATAACATATATTTGTATCTTAAACAAACTGGCCATTTCTTTCAGCATCATTGAAAGCCCAATCTCGACTCAGGGAAAGGCAGTGAGGCCAGGGTATGGTAATTTCAAAATCCATTTTGTGAGGAAAGAAGAATCCCACAACAACGACAGGATAGCCATATATTTCCATATCTTAAGCGCTCCTCTTCTCTGCATTTCCGACACGGTAAAATAGGCAGAATACAGATCCAACAAACACATGTAAGCCATAACTCCTGCAGATCCGGTGTTAAACACTGCATCAACGATCACTACCATTGGTCTGTTCTCGAATGATAGCATCCCAATCCCCGTTGTGACACCAGCAAAAAGGGCACTTATTCTCGAAACTGCTCAGAATTTACCATTAAAACCCTCCTGCTTGCCACACATAATAAACAAAATCAGTTTGGACAATATTTGAAATCACAGAAATCTTAATGAAAAAAAAGCCACACAGATATTCGTTAAACTAGTAACGTTAAACTAGTTTGAACTATATTTGATCCCTACAATTTCCAGGTAGTCCTATTGGTTGAATTGAGAGAGGGAAAATTGGAGAGAAATTAATAATGGGTACCTGAACTTTGAAGTTTGCATCCGTCCATCCCTTGAGTTGTAAAAGCTGCAACTAAAGTCCTAATTACCATCCATGGATTTTCCCATCCAGCCATTGGTATTACAGCCAGAGTTAATTATAGCCAATTCCAACACCTGATTCATAAATTCTGATATATCAGAACAACCCTCAACATCCAGAGATTTCTAAGTCTTAGACTATAAATAAAATTAAAACTTATTTCTCAAGCATCGGATGCATTAATGTATTAGATTTTACCTGAGAAATGATCCCATGGCCAATCCTGCTATCTTCATCTATGGAGCGACCGCGCGAATCCTTGCCATTAACTGCCAGCTCTTTATCCTCATCACTCGGTTTGTTTCGATTTTTCAAATGAGAGTAACCAGTGGCCAGAGCTTCCACGATAAGTACACACGGAGCCGTGAACGTGGCTACAAGGCCAGGGAATGGGAAATTTTGCCAAGATGAGATTCCACTAGGAGGAGATTTAAAGGCGTCAGGAAGAAGAAGTTGCAGCAAGGCAGTTGCAAGAACAAGACCCACAACAAAAGCCCTAATCCCAAAGATTGTGTTTCTGTCGAGCCTGTAAGAAGTGAAGGTTGCGCGCCCTAAGAGAGGCAAACGCACCCCAATAGTAATCGCCAAAGCAATAGAAGCGATTGCTCTAGCCACCGCAGAAGAACCGCAACATAACGCTATTATTGCTGGAACAACTATGATGTTCATGCTACAAGAACCTGCCATTCTTCCTACAAAAATCGAATTCAAACTTCAGGCTTCAATCAAACGCTCGATAGACCAAATGAAACGCCCAAACCGTTTGGGAAACCTCTTTGAATCAACGGTTCAAATTGTTGCAATCGTCTAACATATAATCTTGTCGCTTACAAGATGACAGGCAGAGAGGGGAGTTGATTTCAGAGGGAAACGCCTTATGACGTAAAAATCAATAGAGTTTCAATAAATTTAGTTAATATTAAAAACTGAGTTGGATCTATAGAAGTTATAGATGATATTGCATAATATTATTATTTGGAAACATATAACTAATATAAACTTTGTTGGACACCTAATCTTCTAAGGGTTGGTGTGGAAGATGAACAGTTAAAGGGAGTCCAAGAGACCACTTGGAATATGAAGCCAAGGGTCACTCCAATGTACTAAAAACATGTATCATACTGAATAATAATGTATTCAAGGCTTATCCTTCAGACTCTTGTCTTCATCATGGTTATGTCTAACATGGTATCATGGAGAGTATGTTGCTAACTGTGATGCAGGAAAGTGTTCCCTTTGCGGACAGAGGCAACCCCTCTAGCCCTGGAATGGGTCTAGTCACAACAAGGATAGATCAACAATAGATTTCCTTAAACAGTCATAGTTGGAGGCTTACCTCAACCGGTGGTCAATGGAGTTCTGTTGCATTGCTCCAGCTTTCGCTTGCTTCTCCTCAGTGAGTGATCAACCTGAAACAATGTAAAGGAAATACAACAATGGTCTATTTACTCACAAAGTCAAGAAGTCATGAGCTATCAAGTAAATTACATACAAGACATAGGAAAACATCATTGATTGTATTAATAATGAAATAAGAGCAAGCTTACAACCGGAGTCTTACGTAGTAAGCCTTCTCAGAGGAATCCAGCCAGCATGTTCTTCAACCATTCACTCTTTGAAGATGGATCTCCCAATATACAAAGTCTCTTTCTCACTCATAAGTTCTTACACAAAGTTAAGGGCACTTCACAATCTTCCACAAGCTATCAACACTCTCACACTTGTCACACCCACACTAGCTATCTATCAAACTCAAAAACACTAACAACACTGCTCAACCCAAGAATTTACCAACTACCAACTGATCATAGCAAAGGTGAGTGTTTAAATAGGAGAAGGAGTCTCCATAAAAGGTGGGAGAGAGAGCTTATCCCAAGGAAGGTAGCACAAATGATGGAACTGTCATACCAGAGAAGGAAGGGCGACACAAACTATGCCAACAACTAGGCCTGAAGACATCCAGAAGGCCGATTGTTGGAACAAATTCACCCAATTTGGGTCATCGCTAGTGTATAACTGAGCTTTAGCGCTGACATCGCTAGTAGGTAATGTAGCGAGTCAGACCGTCGCTAAAGATAGCAAATAGCCTTACGACGAAAGCATGTAATCGGACTGTCGTGGGAAACAGATGTACTTCCGTGCTCGAGGTGCAGCTGGACTGTTAATGGCCGCTGTTCATCGCGTATATTAAGTAGATTCTCGCGATGAGGCAGATACCTTAGGAAAAGTGGGTCAATGGCAACATAAGAGAGAATTTGTTCAATATGAGTATCTTTGTCTTGGACACATGACATAGTAGAAGAACCGGGAGTGAAGGGAGTGACAAATTACTGTGTAACACTAACCTTCTCAATTTGGTTTGAGTCATTGTTTTATGACCTCTTTACGTCTGTCAATTCTACCCTATTGTCTCTATCTTGTGTGTCAGAACTTGAGCATTCTCATTGTGCACCTGTCTATAGGGATCCTAATACTCCACTAAATTTGTGGTCTATTAGAAACCCCGACCCTATGTTGACAATATCGACACTCTCGGCATCGAAAAAAAAATCCTTTTCCGCTAGAGAAGAATTGAAAGGCTTTGTACTCGTGCGTGTGGAAGGAAAACATCTCTACATTTCACATTCCCTGCATGAACGAAGAAGGAAACCGAACGAGCTCACGTTTAAATACAATTTTCTTCTTCTAATAGTCGGTGACGAGTTCGAATCGGCCAATTCGTAGGGTTGTGGCGCGATTTGTAACTCATTGTATTAAGTAAGCGAAGGATGAAAGTGGGAAGTGTGTATTACTGTAATATTGTAGAGATCATATAATTGAAGGAATGAAACATGAGGTCTCCCTTACATTTGTCAGAAAAAAAAAGAAGAAGTTCATGGATCCAAGTAGTGGTTGCAAACCAGTTTTTTGAGCTATGATAGAGTGTATACAAGCTGAGAGATAGGTATATCATGCGAGCAAGCCAAAGGTTGTGGAACGAGACTGTTTTGGTTGCGTACATAGTTGCAGTCTGTAATACCATGCGAGCAAGCCAGAAGCTACAACACGACTATTATGTGTTGTGTTTAACATCGTGTGGGTGTGCCTCTTATATAAAATTACTCGGATTGGTCAGAACCTGCCAAAGGGATTAGGTTGGTTTTCAGTTTTCTGCTATTGATTATCCCATGCCTGTCTACTCTGTCGCTTCACGGCAATATCCACATTGTTTTCATTTTCTCTCACATTTGAAATTTCGCCATGCGTTTCTCTGTCTCCCAAGCTCTATTCATTGGTTAGTACATTGGTCCTCCTTGAAGAGCCCTGACTGAGCGCTTGTCTGGACCATAAATGATGTCTCTCAAAGCAAGGACCAGAAAAGATCAGATAGGTTGAAGCGTGTGAAGGACCAGAAAAGATCAGATAGGTTGAAGCGTGTGAAGAACTAGAGTTTCAAAATCCAAGCACATATCAGTGGCAGTAAGCATTATTGGTCAAAGGCAAAGTAGAAGCCCAAACGATACAAATATAGAGATGCCTTATTCAGTCTGGAAATTACGCGTAGAATAGAGATCCATGGGAGAGACGATAAAATACAAATTTTATAGCAGAGCAGATGTGATTTGCAGATAGAAACAAAGTGAATTTTGGAGAGAGGAGACAGTGCACAGCAGTTTGAACTAAGGCTATACAAAGCCGAGCCAACCAGAAGCATACGAAAAGTCATGGACTTTCCTTCAACTAGTTTTTAAATATTCACATCAGAACCTGGAGAGACATTACATTAGTGCGAAGTGAGTTCTTGTATGTGTTGTTGAATTCTCATACCTGCATAATTGAACTTCGTGAAATATATATGTGCGTGAGTTTGGAGTAGTTCGTGTGCTAGTTCATATGAGTTATATAGTTTGTATGAGTTATTATATTATTCTCTCTGCGTTTGACTCATGTTGAAGCATATGGTGGGAATCCTACCTGCGATGAAATTATTTCATGTGGATAATTCTTTGCAATAGAGAAGGTTATGTGTTGAAAGTATTGAACGATGAAAGTAATGTTCATATGAATGTTATCTGCGTTGAAGTAGATGCTAAAGTCCTTGATTTAATTATGAATGGTGCTTTTAATGAGAGTTGAAGTAGATGCTAAAGTCCTTGATTTAATTATGAATGGTGATTTTAATGAGAGTTGAAGTAGATGCTAAAGTCCTTGATTTAATTATGAATGGTGATTTTAATGAGAGCGTAACCACTGTAAGCCGTGATTGTGCTTTATACTTAGTCTTCTCCCTAGTACTATTTACTGGTAACTTGCAATTCATTCAAGTAGTTCATTGAAGCCTTCCAGTGTTGGTGGTTATCCTTAAACCATCACTCCATACCAAGATTTTAGAGAGCACATTCAACTTAGTACTGTTATGTATTTTTGCACATTTTTTATTTCAACTCTTTTCTTGGACTCACACATACTCCTTCGAATTAAGGGAGGGAATGTTGGACACCTAATCCTCTAAGGGTTGGCGTGGAAGCTAAACAGTCAAAGGGAGTCTAAGAGACCACTAAGTGAAACCAATGGTCACTCCAATGTATTATAAATATGTATCATTGTGAATAATAATGTATTAAGATTTATCCTTACACTCTTCTCTTCACCATGGTTATGTCTAACCAACTTCATCTTGGTTAAGAATATTTCAAGAATATTTATCATTTCTCAAAGTGTTCTTACATTTTCTTGAAATATTCTTAACCAAGATGAGGTTTGTATTTACACCGAAGGTGTCCCATTTTTAAATTGGTTAGATTAGGCATTGTTTACCTTTTTCATTTCCATTTGACATTTGCCTATCTCGTATTTTGACATGGGTCAACTTTAACTTAAAAAAAAATGAATTACACATCTTATTGTAAAATGAACTATTTTGCTAAATAAAGTTTTCTTATATATAAATGAATGTTATAAATAATAATGAAGAACTAATCATGGAAGAACTTACTAGAATTGGAATAATCTCAAATCTCTAGGAAATTGGTGGGTGGGGAGTCACATGACACTAATCTAATTTTTTAAATTTATTAAAAGTAATGGACCACAATGTAAGCTAATAAACTTTGTAATACACTATGCATATATACTTATGCAGAAAGAAGAATACATATATCTATTTGCATATATGAGCTAAATAACACATAAGATTTCAACACCAATCAACATACAAAGATGCACACACCTTGCTAAAAGTGAAATAGGAAAAAAAAGAAAAAAGGAAAAATGAAATCAACCCCAAATTCATAAATGCAATAGCTGGATATTTCTTGGTTTTAATATTGTGTAGATGAAGATCAAAGGTCCACATTAACTAGTTATGAATATTCTTATCAATACTTTTTAAGTGGATGGTAAGGATTTAACCTCCATGAAATATTCTAGAATTTTCATAGTAGTATACACAAATCAATGATTGAGATTTACCTCCAAAGTAGTTGTCTTTCTTATCTTTTTAATTAAATTAATTAATTAAAAAAATATTATATGAACAAGTGTCATAATGAAATGAGTTATGAATTTTTTGGTACATATAGTATTGATAAGCCATAGTAATAATCCATGATTTATAGCAAGTCTATTTACAAAATTAAGATCTATAAAGCAGGGATAAATATTTTTAATTAATTTTTAATATCTAAATTAAAATTAAGTTTGTTATTTATTTATTTTTAATGTTCCTTGAAAAAGAACAAATAATAATAATGATAATTGAATTTTAAGATTATGGCTAAATTAGATATTAAACTATATGAGATTTTTTCATTTAAAGTTTATATATATCCTATTTGAATTTGAACCTATGACATTTTATCAAAGAAACACATACTCTTAATCATACACACACACACACACACACACACACACACACATATATATATTAAATTTCTCTCCTTTACATTTATACTTTGTTAATATGAAATGAGATTTATAATTTCTCCATTCCACATAGAAAACAAATATATGTAAAATAAACAATTCAATAATGTGAAAATTTTCCAAACTGTAAGTGCGTATCATATACTTAGTAGGTACTCCTTCAAATCAAGAGTTAGGTGTGTTTACTTATTGTTTGAAATTAAAAATGGGGAAAATGTTTACTCACTCATTATTAAATAAAAGTAAAGCATAATAACAAAATTATTAACAATGTTAACATTCAAGTGATGGAAAAATTATTGCTTTAATTAAATAACCCACTTTCATTTAAACTGAATATTTCCATTTAAAAAAATATATTATAATTATTTTATTTTTAAATATAATTACTTTTTAAGTTATTTATAAAAAGTTTTTCTGTTAATATCAAATTCCACTTTTAATTAACATTATTTAAAAAAAAATCACATTTAAATCTTATATTAATAAAAACTGATAAACTTACTTTTTACAATTATATTACATATTTAAATTAATAAGAAATAAGAAATAAATATGCATCACTATTATATGACATTCAAAATAAAATATAAATGAATAGGCTCATGCAATAGATCAATTACCAAAGTCATAAAAACTTTTACAAGAAAAGAGTTTTTATTTTATTAAAATATAATGAATTATGTTCATCTTGGAATTAGGAAAGGTACAAAGGTTTCACATAGCTTGATTATGATATGTGTAATGTGCAGTCAAATATTTATTTATATATCATAAATAAAAACTAGATATATTTATTTTTAGGATGTGGTTATGGAGCTTCATGTTCAAAATCCATGATACCTATGACGTAGTGGGGAACACTCGAATATTTATTTATATATCATAAATAAAAACTAAATATATTCATTTTTAAGATGTGGTTATGGAGCTTCATGTTCAAAATCCATGATTCCTATGATGTAGTGGGGAACATACACCTTAAATTAAAATTGATTTAAATAAGCCATTTTCCCCATGGCGTTTTGCACTATTCTTGACGATAGCATAAATAAATATGATAAGATTTACATTAAATTATGCATTTTTAAAGATTTCCTTCAATTGTTTAAGCGATTTGTTTAGGTAGAATTATATAAAATGTTTAATTGAAAAATTAAAGGGGCTTAATTTTGATTTTTCAACCAATTTACTACTAGATCATAACCTAACCGATTTTTTTTATATAATAGAAAATACTTAAATTTTTGGTGTTCATATAGAAATTCCGACTTTAGGGATTCTTAAGATAACTCACACACAAAATTGCTTTAACTAATTATGATAAAGTCCCACCTTAAATCTTGTTCAACCTAAGACGTTATTTGGTATTTTTTTGTTTGTTTGTTTAGGAATGACCATTTGTTGTAGTGGCTGCAACACCCTCCAAAATTTTGGCATGTACTCAAATTTCAGAGCCTACTATGGATCTTGTGACCAGTCATTCCTTAGTCACTTATTGGGTACGTTGATGATCTCAAGCTCCCCTTTTCGATCTTAAGAGTCATTCACACTTTTATCTTTACATAGTACATGTCATATTTAGGGATGGGGGTTATCACTTGTTATGCAAAGGGAAGTTTGTTTTGCTTCAAGGGGAAATCTGCCCTGCCCCACTTAACACTCAAAACTACATGGTGGTTTCCTCTAGTGTTATTCCCTCAACCAAAACCCACTATCTCCATAAACTGCACATTTTTTTCCCTTAGCTACCCAGTCTGCCTTGCATCCTGGGACTGCACAGATGTGTCCTCCCAGGGCCTTATCCTGCAACAGTCATTGCCCACTAAAACTGTGCAAATGTGTCTCTCAGTGCGCACAATAAGGAAAACATGCTATAGGACTCTTAAGGAGCTAAGGAAGAAGATAAGCAGACTAAGGAACCCAAGGTTATTCCCTCTAATGCACAACCCTTGGAGGGTAGGTATGAATAAGAAAGCACATATTTTGAAATACACCACTTAGTGTATCTTGAAGAACTAATTATCATTGTCATATCATTATGTCTTCAATGACGTGCATAGTTGTAAGCACTAAAAGTCATTCCATGTGTTTCCTCTACGTGTCTTACTCCCTTTTGCTTGCTTAACCAATTGTCATCTTTTGACATGTTGATTTATTTTCCATGCTTGTGATATTTTTTTGTTGATTTCTAAGGTTTGTTTTTGTGTGTTTGGTTTGTCTTAGCTATCTAAACACCCATCACACTCACACACAAAGTTGTAAGCTATGTCACACAAGTGTCGTCACAGTCATCCAACGGTCTACCCCAAGTGTTGCACTTGTCACTTTCATCTATAGATAGTCCCATAGAGGGTCATGCTTTATTATGTTGTCACGGTGGTCAATGTTGTCATGTTGTCGAAGTATGTTAAGAGTGTGATCACAATGTTGAGTCATCACAAGTTCACTTGCCTCTCACACTTAGCCATTTTCCTGAAAGTCTCTCGATGGAGCAACTTTACATCCCCGAACCCCGATTGAGTTGCACTACATAGTCTCAACCATCAATGGTGTTGTTTTGCTGTCTGGAACTACATAATGCTTGAGGTTGGCATCTTAGTCAGTTACACTGCGCAATTCCAGAGGTGAGCAACCTGCCTTCCTTCCCAGAACTGCTCAAAAACTGCCTCACTGCCTATCTGAACTTCACACTTTGCAACAAATAGTCTTCAAGCCTCCTTCTTTCTTTCTAGAACCTCTAATTGTGTAGAGAATCGAGCCTGTGCCGATCCCAAAAATTGCGCAAATATGTCATCCCAGTGACTTCACTTAGTCGGGATTCACTTCTCTCAAAAACTTTGCAGAGTTGTCCTCTGGTCCCTCTACTGTCATGCCTTGTCCTCCCCCTGGAAACTGTGGAAAGATGTCCCTTAGGGTCCTACCTTGCATCTGCCAATAGTGTACTTAATTACGGAACTATGCCTTCCAACGACCTCTACGCAGTTTTCCCCTATAGTGAAGACTGTGCTCAGAGTTCATTGTCCAAGTGTGAGTTGCGCTCTATGTAGTCTTAGTGATCAGTCCTCCTCCTTGTCACCTGGAGCTACACAGTGCGCAGTTACTAGACCCTCTCCCAGTCTATCATCTTTCCCAAGCCCATAACATAGAAAACAATGCATCATGTTAGACTAGGACAATTTGGATTTGATGTCGTCCCTTCATGAGTGAATTGCAAGAACAACTACGCTTATAGACCATGGCAAGATGATGAACTATAGGAAGAAGGAGTGCATGTTCTAGAAGACTTACTTGCAGTTGGATAAACAAAAGAAGCAGCAAGCAAAAGGAACAAATTCATGGAACCATCTTGCAAGACCAAGAACATCGAAGACCCACAACATCAAGCCATGCAGAGGAGAAGACAAAGCACACCCAAGAATACATCCATCACTTAGAAACACAACAACTTGACATGAATACCACAACCAGCCAGTACAGGTCAACAATGTCATGTCAAGTCGCGTCATGAGTTGTTAAGGCCACATCACCACTATGGGCCATATGTGTTGAAAATAAATGTAATGTAAAGTGAAAGTCCAATTTATGCACACAAGAAGTTGAAGAGTCATGTCATTTGAAAAGTCATAGGAAGCTCAACGATCATCAGTGTAGCCCAAGAGTCACAAGGGTCAAGCATCACCCTTGGCTATATATACCCCTCCCATTGTATGAGCAAGGAATTTTCACCTTGGCTCCTCCAACATAGCCTTGAGAGTAGATAGTCAATTCTTTGAGGAACGAGGAGTGGCCCCAAAGTCCCACTACTAGGACTAGTGATGTATGGTGTACAAATGTGTCTTGTGACTTTTTCTTAATTCAAAAGCATGTCAAGGCTAGCACATTTTCATGCATGTTTTATAGATGTGTGTAAGACTATTCTTTCAGCACTTTTACTGCATGTTTTTTTCACCTGTACTAAGATAGTTGAACTACTTCGGTTGTTTTAGTACTTACATTGTTGGGAACATGTTGTACTGGTTTTTATCGTTGTCTCGTCCTTGTGGACTACTCCGCGAGATACTAGACAAGCCACCTTTGTGTATTGGTTATCACTAATGTCACATACTTGTGGACTACTCCACAGGATACTCGACAGACCATCTTTATTTTCTGGTTATCACTACCATCACATCCATGTGGAATGCTCCACTAGATGGTGTATGTGTTGTCCCATTCACTTTGGTTTTAATGACTGCCACATCTGTTGTGGACTATTTTGCTGGGTGTTGGTCATACCTTTTTAGTTTGTGTGTGTTTCTTCTTGGGTGGTACTATTGCCTATCACTTAGAGGCTCACTTTACTCTTCCCCTTTGTAGTAAGAGAACCTAGACACGAGTTACATTACACACTCACCAGACACACTTACCTTGTTGTTTGAAGATACCTGCGTAACATTCTCATGTGCTGACAACGAGAGCCAAGGCAGATCTCTAAGTATGTGGAAACTAGGGCTTTATACTGGAAGGGACTCCTACAGCAAAAGGTGTGAGGTCTTGTTGGGACTTCATATTAGGAGATACCCTTGGTTGACGTATTTATAGCAGTGTTAACAAAATGGTGCTAGAAGGAGGTCTAGACGATAGGCTGTGCTCGTAGATTATAATTTGAATATCTAATTTTCAAATGTCTCTTCCCTAAATCACAATCCCAGGATGTTTTTCTAAAGAGCTTAATTGTACCATCTCCGCGGAAGTTATTCATGAGCTATCCAAACATAAGTTCGATGGTGAGGGTGAATCAAATTTTCATGAACATCTGTTTCAAGTTATCTGTGTTGAGATTGCAACAAGATGATGGAGCTTAGTGAAAAGAGTCACCTTCACTAAGTGGGCCCGTAGGCTATTTTTGGCGCAAGTCTATTTTTAGACTATGTCTATTTTTAGACATATGGATCATGTATATGGATTGCAGGTTGCTATTTATGGATGATTGATCAAGTT
>APFE030637819.1:115119-133386 GCA_000404065.3 Pinus taeda
GACAGGATGGAGGCAGTATTGGATGATAACGGGCTAAAGGAGTTCATAGATACGGATATCCCAAAGCCTACTGATGCTACTCAAGCTGATGCTTGGCAAAAGAAGAATGCAAAATGTCGAAGGATTCTGTTGGAGGGCATGAAGGATCACATTGTGTCCAGCCTCCATGGAAAGGCTACTCCATATTTAATGTGGAAATCATTAACAGAATTATTCCAAAGCAAGAGCGATCAGAGGAAGCTGACACTCAAAGATAAACTCAGAAACATCAAATGCGAGAAGGTGACAGTATTCCCAAGTATCTCACGAAGTTCACTCAGTGTCGAGATGAGCTGGGAAGTGTGGGGGTTACTGTCAATGATGAGGACTTGGTGAGCTTGGCCCTCCTTGGTCTTCCGAAGAGTTGGCATTCCTATAAGGACTCTGTCAATGGTCGGGAGAAGTTGCGAGGATGGGAAAGACTATGGTCAGATCTTGTGCAGGAGGAGATCAGGCGGAGTACCAGGGACGGATCTTCGTCAAAGGGAGCTGATGAAGAGAATTGTGCTTTGGCTGCGAAAGCAAAGAAAGGGAAGAACAAGAAAGCTTCTCAGTCTGGTGCGAAAGGCAAGAAGCAGGACATGTCCAAGGTGAAGTGCTTTCACTGTCACCAGCACGGACACTATGCCACAAATTGTTCGCAGAAGAAGAAAAATAAGCAAGCTGCTAGATCTGCAGCGGGAGAGGCCTTAGCCTCGCAGTTTGAGCTGGATTTTTCACTAATCGCATGCTTGGTATCAAGTGTGATGGGATCGGTATGGTTCTTGGACAGGGGTGCGTCTTTTCACATGATAGGAGATCAAGATTTCTTTTCTGATCTGGATGAGAAAGATCTTGGAGTGCACATTGAGATGAGCGATGATGGTAGATACAGTGCGACCGGTATCGGTACCATTTCCTTTGAGAGGGAGTCTAGTAAACCCTTTGTATTGAAGGAAGTGATGCATGTTCCAGGATTGAAGAAGAATCTTATCTCTGTGGCGATGTTAAAAGACAAGGGATATGATGTTGTTTTCAGCGAGGGAAAGGCTTTCCTGCGCAGTAAGACAATTGGAGAAACCCGGAAGATAGGGGTTCGAGTCAAGAACCTTTATCAATTGCATGTAGATGGCTGCTCAGCAATGGCATGCAAGGCAGAAGGAGTGGTGATCCGGGATGACGACGAGTTGTGGCACCAGAGATTGGGCCACCTTCATCATGGAGCCTTGAAGATACTGCAACAGATTTCTACTGGGCTTCCTAAAGGCACTCTTGCACAGTCAAATCAGTGCAAGGGGTGTATTTTGGGAAAATTTGTGAAAGCCACATTTCACGAGAAGGATAGTCGCGCCACAATGATCCTTGAGAGAATTCACACAGACATGTGTGGACCTTTCTCAGTAGCTTCGACAGCAAAGCACAGGTACTATGTGATATTTATTGATGATTTATCTAGAAAGTGTTCGATCTTCTTCATGCAGAAGAAGAGCGAGACATACTCAAAGTTCTATGAGTTCGAAGCACTGGTTGAGAAGGAATCGGGGAAGAAGGTGAAGGCTCTTAGGAGCGACAATGGTGGTGAATTCATCTCTGGCGAGTTCAAGGACTTTTGCAACGCAGAAGGGATTCGAAGAGAGCTCATAGCTCCCCATAACCCACAGCAGAACGGGGTTGCTGAGCGGAAGAACAGAACAATCGTGGGTGTTGCACGGGTGATGTTGCATGATCAGAGCCTACCCCTTCACTTGTGGGCAGAGGCATGCAATACTGCAATATATGTGCAGAACCGTTGTCCTCACAAGATACTTGGCATGAGTACACCCGAGGAGGCTTATTCTGGTAAGAGGCCTGATATTTCCCATTTGAGGATTTCTGGTTCTTCTATTTACATGCATGTGACGAAGGGTGCCAGGAAGAAGTTGGAGCCCACCGCAGAGGTTGGGATATTTGTGGGTTACACTGATTTGCCCCACAACTATCTTGTGTATTTGCCAGACAGTCGCAAGACTGTTGTGCAATGGGATATCAAATTTCAGGAGGAGAAAGCCATGAAGTGTTCGCTTGAGAGGGAGCCACACTTGCATGCAGATGAGGAGATATTAGTTCCTAAGGATGAGCTTCAAGATTTGGTTCAGCCACAAGATGAAGTTCATGGAGTGGAAGAGACCACTCATGCAGCGCCAACCATCAGAGGGAAAAAGTGCACTACAGAAGCTGAGCGACTAGCTCAAGATGCAAAGAAGGTTGTAGGACCACCTACAACACAGCACAGACAGAGACAGTCACCTGATTGGTACACTAAATACACGGCTCTTGTGAGCAAATGTGTCATGACTGAGCCATCCTAATTCGAGGAAGCTGTGGAGGATCCCGCATGGGTAGATGCCATGGTGGAAGAGTATGATTCGATTGTCAGAAACAGTGCATGGGAGATTGTCCCAAGACCAGAGGGGAAATCAGTGGTGGGTTCGATATGGATCTACAAAGTGAAGCAGGTAGCTGATGGGAGTGTGGGGAGAATACAAGGCAAGATTGTTATGCCTGAGGCTTCTCACAGATAGAGGGGATCGATTATGGGGAGACCTTTGCACCTTGTCACAGGTATTTCTTCCATATGGATGTTCTTGCTCTCTCAGTGCAGTGGTGGCACATTCATCAGATGGGATGGTTGGAAGACTCGTTCCTCAATGTAGTCATTGAGGGGAGGTGACATAGAGTAAGCCGAAGGTTTCCAAATCTCGCAGTGAGACGCATGTGTGCAGGCTCAAGAGAGCGATTGTATGGGTTGTGAAACAGCACCTCGTGCTTGGTACACACGGCCAATAGACAGTTATTTCACTGGACTTGGATTCTCCAAGAGTGAGGCGGATCCTAACCTATACCAGATTGTGGTGGAGGGTAAGTTGCTTATCATTGTACTTTATGTAGATGATTTGATTTTAACGGGAGATGAGTCGTTGATACTTTCATGCAAGGAGGATCTTGCTCGAGAGTTTGAGATGAAGGACTTGGGCCTCCTTCATTATTTCCTGGGATTGGAAATTTTGGCAGTGCAGTGATGGACTATTTGTTTCTCAAGGTAAGTATGCCGAGAGATACTGGAGAAGTTCAACATGCATGGCTGCAAGCCTATTAATACTCCTCTTCCCTGAGGTTGGAGGAAGGAGGATGCTACTTCAGCGGAGGTAGTGGATGCCACTGTTTATCGACAGTTGGTGGCATCACTTATGTATCTGGTCAATACACGACTCGATATATGCTACGCTGTTAACCAGCTTTCACAAGCTATGGTTAAGCCAACCAAGCTCTTCTGGAAGGCAGACAAGCATGTATTGTGTTATCTCAAAGGCACATCGGGATATGGATTGTGGTACAGACAGGAGGATGAGGTGAAGCTATGTGGCTTCACAGATACAGATTGGGCAGGGAGCCCAATGGATGATATCAGGTATCATCATATCAAAGATTGTGTGCAGCGGAGAATCATGTTACTTTCATATATTCCCACGAAGGATCAGGATGCTGATATCTTGATGAAGGTGCTCACCAGGAGCAAATTCGAATACCACAGAGGCGAGATAGGGGTTGCAGATAATCCATATCTTATTGAGAGGGAGTGTTGAAAATGCAACAAGATGATGGAGCTTAGTGAAAACAAGTCGCCTTCACTAAGTGGTCCCGCGGGCTATTTTTGGCACAAAGTCTATTTTAAGACTATGTCTATCTTTAGACATATGGATCATGGTCTATGAGTTGCAGGATGCTATTTATGGATGATTGGTCATGTTGGTAAAAATAGATGGACCTTTATTTTTAGACATATTGGCGGAGTCTATTTTTAGACTGCCAGTCTAAAAATAGAACAGTCAAATATTATTATCTCTTCATAATATTTGGACTATAAACATTATTTTATCCTCTTGCAGCACTTCAGTTCGAGCTACGTATGTGGCACATGCAACTGCCAGAAGGAAATATGCTTTTCTTATGGGTTATTTGAGCTATTGCATGAAGGAATTCAGTTAGAACTCAAGTGATTGAGTTTGGTGGAGTTGAATGAGAAGTTGATGGAGTTGTGTTCAGTTTGACTTAGTTGAACTAGTTGTATTTAGTCTAACTGCCAAATACACTAGTAATGAGTGGTGTGAATTAATTATTAATTAATTCACTAATTATTAACTCATAAATCAACTAAAGAATACATCATTTAACTCAATGCATGGACAGTTTAGTGGAGATAAGTGTTAGAGGTGGGTGAAAGGGTGAGACTACTATCAGTTGTGACTATAGCTGTGCATGAGATTTGCACAACCATTGATTGACATTTCCAATGAGGATTGCACAGTAAACACCAAGGGAATTCAAACTTGGATCAGATCTATCCTCAACTTGGATTGCGCAGTAGAGGCAGGCAAACAATGGAGGAGATTTCAACCCGTGACTTGTTAAGACCTGAGCTAGTTTGTGTGTAGCATGTG
The DNA here is from genome assembly GCA_000404065.3 of Pinus taeda. Classification (NCBI taxonomy): domain Eukaryota; kingdom Viridiplantae; phylum Streptophyta; class Pinopsida; order Pinales; family Pinaceae; genus Pinus; species Pinus taeda. Next base: position 119,616 of record APFE030637819.1, read on the forward strand.
GAGATTGTACTGAGTACTTGTGACGAGTAGTTTACTATCTATTGTTACATGTTCTGTATCATTATAATATACAGATAGTTGGGGGTTTTTAGCTGTATGATTTCCCCATTACATACTATGTTGATATGTGTCATTGATGTTTTAATGTGCGCATGCGATTGTTTTTTTAATTCTGCGAATTGATGATCAATTGTAGATGAGGTTATGTATTATGCATGCATTCTGAAAATAGTGTATAATCAGGATAATCTTTCTGAATAAGTTTTATATTATTCAAATTATACATGGTATCAGGCAAAGTTGATCATCAGATCTATTATTCAGAAAGTGATTACATTTTATTTCTTCAAGCAGAGTTTGTAATCGGGCCAGGTAGCCTTTGGATTCATCCTTCTTTTGGAAGGTGAGATATCCAGTAAGTGCCCATATAGTCAATATTTGTACGAGAAATACTTTGTTCTCACAAATTTTAGATTGTTGAGTTTTGAGCTAGTGGAATTCGAATTTGCAGTAGTGTTTTCTTGGTGTCGAAGTTGAAATGTCTTTCAACGGATTGTGATTGGAGTATGCCCTTGAAGGCAAATCGAACTATATTACATGGAAAGACACGATGGAGGAGGTGATAGATGAAAATGGGTTGAAGGAGTTCATAGATGCTGATGTCCCAAAGCCTACTGATCTTGCTCAAGTTGAGGCTTGGCAAAAGAAGACAACAAGGTGTCGAAGGATTCTATTGGAGGGTGTGAAGGATCATATTGTATCCATCCTGCATGGAAAGGCTTCTCCATACTTGATGTGGAAAGTGTTGACATATTTATTCCAAAGCAAGAGCAACCAGAGGAAGTTGGCTCCCAAGGATAAAATCAGAAACATTAAGTGTGAGAAAGGAGACAGTATGCCCATGTATCTCACAAAGTTCACCCAATGCCGTGATGAGTTGTGAAGTGTGGGGGTGATTGTCGATGATGAGGACTTGGTGAGCTTGCCTCTCCTTGGTCTTTTGAAGAGTTAGCATTCCTATCATGAATTTGCCAATGGGCGAGAAATATTTCCAGGATGGGAGAGACTTTGGTCTGATATTGTGCAAGAGGAGATCAGGCGGAATACGAGGGATAGATCTTCATCAAAGGCATCTGATGAAGAAAATTTCACTTTGGCTACCAAAGCAAAGAAGGGGAAGAACAAGAAAGCTTCTCATTCCAGTGCGCAAGGCAAGAAGCAGGACATGTGCAAGGGGAAGTGCTTTCAATGTCACCAGCACAGACATTATGCCACAAATTGTCTGCAGAAGAAGAAAAATAAGCAAGCTACCAGATCTGCAGCAGGAGAGGCCTTAGCCTCACAGTTTGAGCTGGATTTTTCGCTGATCACATGCTTGGTATCAAGTGTGATGGGATTGGTATGGTTCTTGGACAGTGGTCTATATTTTCACATGACAGGAGATCGAGATTTGTTTTCTTATCTAGATGAGAAAGATCCTGGAGTGCACATCGAGATGGGCGATGATGGTAGATACAGTGCAACTGGTATCGATACCATTTCCTTTGAGATGGAGTCTAGTAAACCCTTCATATTGAAGGAAGTGATGCATGTTCCAGGATTGAAGAAGAATCTTATCTCTGTCGTGATGCTAGAAGACAAGGGATATGATGTTGTCTTCAGCGAGGGAAAGGCTTTCCTACACAGTAAGACAATTGGAGAAACCCGGAAGATAAGGGCTCGAGTTAAGAATCTTTATCAATTGTATGTAGATGGCTACATAGCAATGGCATGTAAGGTAGAAGGAGTGGTGAGCCAAGATGATGGCGAGATGTGGCACTGGTGATTGGGATGCCTTCACCATGGAGCTTTGAAGATACTGCAACAGATTTCTACTGGGCTTCCTAAAGGCACTCTTGCGCAGTCATATCAGTGCAAGGGGTGTACTTTGGGAAAATTTGTGAAAGCCACATTTCACGAGAAGGATAGTCATGCCATGATGATCCTTGAGAGAATTCACATAGATGTGTGTGGACCTTCCTCAGTAGCTTCGACAATAGAGAAAAAGTACTATGTGATCTTTGTGGATGATTTCTCTCGAAAGTGCTGGATCTTCTCCATGCAGAAGAAGAGCGAGACATACTCAAAGTTCTGTGAGTTCAAAGCACTGGTCGAGAAGGAATCAGGGAAGAAGGTGAAGGCTCTTAGGAATGACAACGGTGGTGAATTCATCTCTGGCGAAGTCAAGGACTTCTGCAGCGGAGAAGGGATTTGAGGAGAGCTCATAGATCCCCATAACCCACAGCAGAATGGGGTTGCTGAGCAGAAGAACAGAACGATCGTGGGTGCTGCATGGGCGATGTTGCATGATCAGGGCCCACCCCTTCACTTATGGGTGGAGGCATCCAATACTGCAATATATGTGCAGAACCATTGTCCTCATAAGATACTTGGCATGAGTACACCAGAGGAGGCTTATTCTAGTAAAAGGCCTGATATTTTCCATTTGAGGATTTTTGGTTCTCTTGTTTACATGCATATGACGAAGGATGCCAGGAAGAAGATGGAGTCGATCGAAGAGGTTGGTATATTTTTAGGCTACACTGATATGCCCCACAACTATCGTGTGTATATGCCAGACAGTCGCAAGACTGTTGTGCGACAGGATATCAAATTTCAGGAGGAGAAATCCATGAAGTGTTCGCTTGAGAGGGAGCCACACTTGCATGAAAATGAGGAGCTATTAGTTCCTAAGGATGAGCTTTAGGATGTGGATCAGCCACAAGATGAAGGTCATGTAGTGGAGGAGACCACTCCTACAGCGCCAACCATCACAGGGCGAAAGTGCACTACAAAAGTTGAGTGACTGGCTCAAGATCGAGAGAAGGTTGTAGGAGCACCTACAACATATTGCAGATAGAGATAGTCATTTGATCAATACACTGGATACATGGCTCTTGTGAACAAATGTGTCGTGCCTGAGCCATCTTATTTCGAGGAAGCTGTGGAGGATCCCACATGGGTAGATGCCATGTATGAAGAGTATGATTCAAGTTTCAGAAACAATGCATGGGAGATTGTCCCAAGACCGGAGGGAAAATCTGTGGTCGGTTTAATATGGATCTACAAAGTGAAACAGGCAACTGAAAGGTGTGTGGAGAAGTACAAGGCAAGATTTTTTTCCCGAGGCTTTTCACAGATAGAGGCGGATCCTAACCTATACCAGATTGTGGTGGAGGGTAAGCTACTGATCATTGTACTTTATGTAGATGATTTGATTTTGACAGGAGATGAGCTGTTTATACTTTCATGCAAGGAGGATCTTGCTATCGAGTTTGAGATGACTGACTTGGGCCTCCTTCATTATTTCCTGGGATTGGAAATTTGGCAGCAGAGTGATGGACTATTTGTTTCTCAGGGTAAGTATGCCTGAGAGGTACTGGAGAAGTTCAACATGCATGGCTACAAGCCTATTGATACTCCTCTTCCTAGAGGTTGGAGGAAAGAGGACGCTACTTCAGCTAAGGTAGTGGATGCCACTGTTTATCGACAGTTGGTGGGGTTGCTTATGTATCTGGTCAATACATGACCCGATATATGCTATGCTGTTAACCAGCTTTCACAAGCTATGGTTAAGCCAACCAAGCCCTTCTAGAAGGCAGACAAGCATGTATTGCGTTATCTCAGAGGCACATCAGGATATGGATTGTGGTACAAATAGGAGGATGAGGTGAAGCTATGTGGCTTCATAGACGCAGATTGGGCAAGGAGCCCAACGAACATAAAGAGCACATATGGAGGGATCTTCAGTATCGGGTCAACAACAGTTTCTTGGTACAGTAGGAAGTAGAGATCCGTGGCACTTAGTTCAGTAGAGGCTGACTATATGGTAGCAAGTTTGGCTGCATGCGAGGCTATATGGATGAGGAAGATCCTAGTTGGGTTGTTCGGGTCACACTTGGAGCCTACGCTGATTTATTGTGATAACCAAAGTTCCATTAAACTCTTGACTAATCTAGTATTTCATGATAAATCCAAGCACATCGACATCAGGTATCGTCATATCAGAGATTGTGTGCAATGGAGAATCATGTTACTTTCATACATTCCCACAGAGGATCAAGATGGTGGTATCTTGACGAAGGCGCTCACCAAGAGCAAATTCAAATAACATAGAGGCAGGATAGGGGTTTCAGATAATCCACATCTTGTTGAGAGGGAGTGTTGAAAATGCAACAAGATGATGGTGCTTAGTGAAAAGAAGTCGCCTTCACTAAGTGGACCCACAGGCTATTTATGGTGCAAAGTCTATTTTTAGACTATGTCTATTTTTAGACATATGGATCATGGTCTATGAGTTGTAGGATGCTATTTATGGATGATTGGTCATGTTGGTAAAAATAGATGGACCTCTATTTTTAGACATATGGGCGGAGTCTATTTTTAGACTGCCAGTCAAAAAATAGAACAGTCGAATATTATTAGCTCTTAATAATATTTGGACTATAAACATTATCTTATCCTCTTGCAGCACTTCAGTTCGAGCTACGGATGTGGCACATGCAACTGCCAGAAGGAAATACGCTTTTCCTATGGGTTAGTTGAGCTATTGCATGATGGACTTCAGTTAGAACTCAAGTGATTGAGTTTGGTGGAGTTGATTGAGGAGTTGATGGAGTTGTGTTCAGTTTGACTTAGTTGAACTAGTTGTATTTAGTCTAACTGACAAATACACTAGTGATGAGTGGTGTGAATTGATTATTAATTAATTCACTAATTATTAACTCATATATCAACTAAATAATACATTAGTTAACTCAATGCATGGACAGTTCCGTCGAGACAAGTGTTAGAGGTGGGTGAAAGGGTGAGACTACTATCAGTTGTGACTATAGCTGTGCATGAGATTTGCACAATCATTGATTGAGATTGCCAATGAGGATTTCATAGTGCAAGCCAAGGGAATTTTAACTTGGATCACATCTATTCTCAACTTGGATTGTGCATTACAGGCAAGCAAATAGTGGAGGAGATTTGAACCCATGACTTCTTCAGATCTGAGCTAGTTTGTGTGTAGCATGTGGAGATCGTACTGAGTACTTGTGAGGAGTATTGTACTATGTATTGTTACATGTTCTCTATCATTATAATATACAGCTAGTTGAGGGTTTTCAACTATATTCTTTCCCCATTACATACTGTGTTGATATGTGTGATTGATGTTTCAATGTGCGCATGCGATTGTTTTTTCGATTCCACAAATTGATGATCAATGGTAGAGGACGTTATGTATTATGCATGCATTCCACCAATAGTGTATAATCATGATAATATCTGTGAATAAGTGTTATATTATTCAAATTTCTACAGATGCTTCCTTGTCAACCTTGTCCCTACGCAGAGTTAGGGACACTTGTTCCACTAGTGGGATCCTCGTTTGATTAATCTCAACCCATGGTCCTATGGTGCTACTAAAAGGTAAGTGAAGGTAAGAGAGGGAGGTAGAATGGGGATGGAAGTTTCTTCACACTACTCCATCAAGAAAATATATTTATGCATATGAAGGCAAAGGGAATTCTAAGGAGGAAATCTGATGTAAATCAAGGGTGAATTATGTCTCCCTCAATGGACATCATGAGACAGTGTTTAAGATTTTACATTATTAAGTTACAAGAAGACTAGGGTGTAAGCATACGAGATAATATTAACATATTTTGGGTTGAGAAGAGGGCCAAGAAGGGCTTTTCTGGCACTTCCTCTTTGAGACTAGAGACATAATATTTAAGAGTTTTTATAAGTTAGCAGTAAATATGAGATGGATTGTCAAGCATATGGTGGAAACGGTGTTCGTGGACATTCACACTGGAAGAAATGATCTAACAGATAAAATGAATGTTTGCTTCCAAATAAAATTTCAATGTTCAAGAGCAACTTCGGATGGGTAGCAAATGTTGCCCGAGATAGTTCAAGTGCTTGAAATGGATTAAATATGAGGTTGTGTTGTAAAGTCTCATCGGAAAGATAATTCTAAAACAAATGCACATGAACATAATGTACATGAAAAGTCTGAAGTCGAAGTCTAGGACTCATTACAAAGAAGTTCAAATAGTCATCACAAGCACTTGGGGTAGGCAACACCAACATTGAGCTTTAGATATAAGGATAGTAATGATGTTACATATTTGAGGAAGATATTGTAGAAATAGTAAAAAGAATTATAGCCTAAAATGGGATAGTTGGAATATTTGACAGTCTTTTGTTGAAGGGTATCTACATAAATTTTGAATTCTTAAAAGAAATTATTTGGTATGAAATCGATAATCCAAGACAAGAACTATCATAGGGGCTGAAAATTGAGGAAAGTATAGGTGGTATAACTAAATATATCAGAATGTACTAATGTAAATCTTTGTGAATATAAAGTATTTTATTCACAACAGAATGAAAAGAAAAACAAGCCCCAAAGTATTTTTGATACTTTCGAATGAGAAACCAATTACACTTTTGTTATTAATTCACAAAATTTATTTGTCCAAGAAGATAAATTATGCTCAAAATGATATATATTGCAACAAAATGAGTCATCAGGAAGTATAGTAATCGACCTTTTGTGTTTGTGTGTTAGTGTTATCAAAACCAGACTGGTCATCGAACTAGTCAACCTCAAAATTTGAACCAGACTAGAGCCAACAAAACTAGACCAAAAAAATGGTTATTTAAAAAATACATAAAACATTAAAATTTTATGGAAAACAATGTACATTCATTTGCATCCAAATGGTAAACCCTAAAATGTGAACCATACTAGAGAAAAAAAGAAGAAAAAAACAGAGCAAAAGGTTATTCAAAAATACATAAAACATTCAAATTTTAGGGAAAACAATATATGTTCATCTGCATCCATGTGAATCCAAATCATCTATACACAAATATACAATGTTTCTAATTTTTATAATAAGTAGGAATTCATATAACCAAAACGCCACCTATGATAACACATCTTTGAAGCAAAATACATGAACAAAGTGGCTCTAAATGACCTCTAGAGTCAAAAAATAAGCTTAGTACTAATGAGTAACTATAGAAATATAGTTGAGATTGTAGAGTTTATAATATACAATGTTATCATATGGTACTAGTGTTTGGTTATGGTTGCATTGATTTTTGAACTCCTTTTTCATGACGCCAGTGAAAATGTACACCTTCACTCAAGCCTCAGAGACACTCGTGTCATGTCAAATGAGTTCAACAATCAATGCAACCAACATCAAGGTACATTGTTCTAGTGTTGTTGACTCAATGCCAATTCAATACCATCATACATCATAGAATCTAGTGGAAACCATGTAATCGTATGAATCATCGAATCCTAAAAATTGTTTAACTTTGTTGAATTTTTAATGGGATCTAAAATTTGACTTTCTCCAAATGGAATGAAGTTGGAACCACTCTCAAACAACATGAAACAATTATTTTTAATATTATAAATTAAGTAAAATTTAACATTATCCTTCTATTTCCTTTTGGAAAAGGAAAGATAAGGAAAATGTCAAATTTTACTTTAACTTTAAAAATTAGATATTACCATTAATTTTTAGGAGTAGCTTTTGTAGGGCTCTGTGGTTAAGATATTTTTCTTTCGTTTTTGAGTAATTTTTATTAAAATTTTAAGATTTGGTGGTCATTAGCTATCTTTCACTACATCCTTTGGAATTGGTTAGTTTAGTAGAGAACTAGTTATTTTGGTGTTTTAAGGTTAGTTCAATACAATACCAACCTTAGCCAATTTGAACCACCAAACTAGATTGGTAAGACCATTGGGACCAACAAATTCCACTAGTTCTAGTCCAATTCTAGTAATAGTGTTCCCTTCTCATCTTCCTCTCAAGCCAATTTGTTGTATCCTTTTAGGAATGGTGATTTATAGAGTACCATAAACTTTCAGACTATTGTGAGCACCAAAAAACATAAATAGTTAATCTTTGACAAACATAATTTTTCAAGGAACTAGTACAAACCTACGAAAACATAGTTAGTGAGGATGAGCAAGCAAGGAAATGATACATACCTCTAAAAATAGTTAGTGACAACTTGCATGACCAGAAAGCATGAGAAAAAAATATCCACCCTCAGAAACCCTGCTCAAGACTTTGGAGTGTGGTGCAAAACAAATTGCTAGTAGGCTATTAATGCTACCAACAATCATTCACTCTCTAATTTCACAAGAAGCTCTTACTTAAAAAACATCCTCCACTATGGTAATAATAAGTTCTTGAACCTATGAGAGCCACAAGAAATTGAAATTCTTTCCGATATCCAATGTGCATAACCATTTAATACATTGAATATTGTGAAGTGTTGGGTTGTGTTTGGTATTGGATTGAATGTTTCCTTCTTAGTATTGTTGCAAATGGTTTAAGGATTGAATGTTTCCTAACATTTAGATTCAACATGCAAGCATCAACCTCGTGAGCCCTTGGCCCTTTTAGAACTTGTGGTTCACTGATTTGGGCTAACTCTAAATTGAATGGTGCATTCGAAATGTGTATACACTGCATTGAAATTTCCTAAGGACTACTAAATGTTGCATTTAGTTGAATACTCTTTATCTGGATGTTGATGAACACTGGTTCGCTAGAATGCTACCCCTATAATCTATGTTTATGTCCAGTTGGATTATTGGTTCATCACCATGTGTTGGTTCATCACTATTTGTTGTTTGGTATCATAAGTTTATTGTAGTAGTGCATTTACTATGGCAGCAACATTGAACAATCCTTCATTGAAAATGGAAAATCACCTGGAAAAGGGAAAGGTAAATCACCTAAATGCACTCACTATTTTGTGACACATTGCAACATTGGAGTAAATCAAGACTTATTTAATTCTTCACTTGTCTCATGGAAATATGATTGGTTGCTTTATTCAGGAGTAACATGCCACATGACTTTCAAAAGAGATTTCCTCGATTAATTCACTAATAATGTTGATGGACGAGTATACTTTGCATACAATTCAAAACCCAAGACATTAGGGCTTGGCACCATGAGTCTCAAATTTCCTGGACATCCAAACTTTCTTCTACATGAGTTTCTATATCACCTAGAGTTAAGGAGAAGCTTTTCATCTTTGTTCCAAATCTGCCGGAAAGGAAACTCCATTCATATATTTAATGGTGAGGTTGAGGTCAGACAAGCATCATATCACTCACCTGCTATGACTAGGGTAGAAGAAGAAATAGTTTTGAAGATGAAAGGAACCTCTTCTCATGCACGAAACATTTCATGTATCTATATTTATAAGGAAGGTACAACTTAATAAAGTCTTTTATGGCATGCTAGATTTGGACATCTGAAATATGAAAGTATTTATTGTTGAAGGAAAATGGTGTTGCTAGTTTTCCAACTATTTCTAGGAAACATAGGTAATGTGATCCTCGTATCTTAGGAAAGAACAACAACAAAAAAAATTCCATGATTCTCATTCCAGAGGACATAGAAAGCTTGAACTCATTAATTCTAATTTGTGTGGCCCAATGCCTATTCTTTCTACATATGGAGATAAATATATGATGACATTTATTGATGACTACACTAGAACGTGATGCGTTGATTTATTGAACAAAATATCTGAAGAATTTGAAAAATTTAAGAACATTTATGCATGGATTTTAAATGACGCACAATCTCATATTGGATATATTCGTACTAATAATGAAAAATAATATACTTCAAATGAACTTAGAAAATATATGTGCCAGCAAGGGATCAAACATCAAACAAACATGCCTTATAATCCCCAACATAATGGAGAAGCTAAAAACTTTATCATGGCAATCGTAAATATGGTAAGTCCAATAGTGTTTTTTAAGAATGTTAAGTTGATGTTTGGGGTTGATACGGTTGTATGTGCTGTGTATATAAATAATCGGTGTCCATATCATTCTATAAAAAACAAGACTTTCTATGAAATGTGGTATCGTCACATTTCTTCGGTGGCAAGGAAAATTTTAAGGATGGAAAATTTTCTTGAAGTTTAAAAACATTGGAGAATCTCACTAATCCTTAATATGCAAACTATAAAATGTTTATTGATATATTTGGAAATTATTGAAATTTATAATGATTTTTTATATAGTCTCTATATAATGTTGATTTTTAAGGTAAAATAATTTATATTTCTAAAATTTTGGTGAATCATATTTTATAAAAATTGGAAATTGGCAAATCTTTTTTGTGGAAAATTATGGAAGACTAGCCCATTGGGCGAATATTAGCCTGAAATTTTTTCCATGGGTGGCACATCTCAAGGTTTTTTCTTCTACTTGTTATGCCTTCATACCTAATGAAAAGAGAAAAAAATTCATTGCAAGGAGTCACAAATGTAACTTCTTATGTACTCAAATACCTCCAAAACATACCATCTCTAAAATGAATTGAATACAAAGTTTATAATATCTAGGTATGTGATATTTCCTAAATCCTCCAAGACTGACAATGTTGTTGAGCGACAACTTGATTTCTTGAATAGATTTGGAAATGAAAATTCTTTGAAGATTTTGATAATGATATTCCACATCTTGAAGGGGGGATCACTATACTAGATCAATATGTGCATTCTCCTTCTCAAGCACCATCTCCCCCACATGAAGTTCTAGCCACTGATCAACATGACACTTTGAGTTATTTGATTGATAAAATTGGGAGGCTAATCTTGATTCAACCCCATCCAAATCAAATGAGAATCTTAGGTGATCTCAAAAGGTTACTCCAAAATGGCTGACAAAGGAACTTGAAAGTGTTCATCCTGATGAGGTTGGAAAGACAAGAATAAGAAGCTCAACCATGAATAATGGAGGTGATGTAGACAATCCTCATTCACATGTTGATATCGATGTTTTGTTATGATTGTGAACTAAATTTGTCAACACATTTAGAACCAAAATTCTTCTAAAATATCACCTCTCATGATGAATGGAAGAATCAATGTAGAACGAATAAGATGCCTTGATAAATAATGACACCTAGATGTTGGTTGATCTTCCATTGTAAAACAATTCAATAGGAAACAATTCGGTCATCAAGAACAAGTATAAAGTAGATGTATCACTTGAAAGTGATAAATCTAGGCTTTTCTCAAAAGGTTTTACACAAAAATAAGGGGTTGCTTATGTGGAGACATTTTCCTGCACAACAAAATGGGCTACAATTGAAAAATTATTTTCCTTGGAAGCTCAGAATGGTTGGAAAGTCCTTCAAATGGATATGAAAACTTCTTTCCTCAATGGATATTTGAAAGAAAATGTTTTTATGTCCCAACCAAAAGGATATGATGTGAAGGTCTTGATGGTGCTGGACCCGCGAACATGTCAAGGGATCTCCAGAGTAAGAAGTCCCAACTAGACGTCACACTGATTGGTGTAGGAGTCTCAACAGTAGGTTACACAGTATCGCCTTGACTGTGATTCCACATAGAGACAAGTAAGGTTTCCCTATTGGTAGCAAGGTTTTGACATCTAGAGCAAGCCAAGGAAGGTGCATGAATGGTTCTAACACAGATAAACTGAGGTGAGTGTGCCCCTTGGAAACTTGTGAAAGCATGCAACTAAGAAGGCAACACACGAGCAAAGATGCATCACAAACTAGAAATAAAGTAAGCTAAAAATCCAAAGTGATGGTTAAACCCACAATACATTTCACTAATATTCATACATACATATAGAGAAAGAGACTATACACGCATGCATAAGAAAATATATACATATCTCATTATACTAAAGAAGATAGATAGCTGAAATACAATAACATATCCATGAAACATGATGAATATGTTATATTAAGAAGTGAAAGTTTCAATCATATATTACAACCATGACCAACTAGTAGTCCTGCTAGTGGAATGTTACAGTCAATGCCACATTCTCCTACAAAGAGATGTACTAGCTGTCCACTGTCGAGAATCAAAGGCTCGTTACAATGCTCTCCAAGATTTCTCTAACATAGTCCTATTGGTAGCTTGGGTGACCAGTGTTAGAAAAATATATATTTAAGAGCCACATAAAATATATTGCATAAATATAAACACAAAAAACACATAAAGCAGGAGAGACACAAATATACACGGTTCAACCAGTTTGGGCTATGTCCACAGGAAGCAACCATTCTTTCCTTTTATATTATCTAGAAAAATGAAGAGATACAACCTACAACAGGTTTGTTGTAATTCCCTCTTCACTCTCACACGATCTCCTCTCTCTTTCTCACTCAAAATACATGTTATGAAACCATCTCAAGAAAAGATAGAAAAGATAGATCAACGCCTTAGAATTTAGCCTCTTCGAGGGGGCAACTTCCTTTACATTACATAAATGAAGAATTCTTGGATGATTCAAATGAAAATACCTCCTCTCTATATATAGGAGTCTAAGGGGTTCATTAACATAATCAGAGCCTACATAACAATAATAATGTAAGGGCACAATAATAACAATAGTGGGCTTCTATGGGGCAAAATAGTAACAATATGGGCACTACATGGGTACATCAATATAATAAGTGGGTTGTAGTAATAACAATATGGGGTTACACTAGTAGTATAGGGGCCTAACATGCCCCTCTCCTTCAAAAAGTGTTGTCCTCAATGCTTGAGTAGTTCTTGATGCTTCTGTAGAAAATTATTGTCCTCCCATGTCGAATCTTCAGTGGTTAAATTCTTCCACTTGATGAGATACTCTGACATTGATCGATTTCGTAGCTATGGGGTTGTTGTTTTTGTGACTGCTCCAGGTTCCAATATGGTTTTTCCTTCCTCTTCAATTTGTGGCAATATTGTTTGAATTGGGATCTTTTGCAACTTTTGAATAGGTGGTCATACTTCTTCATCCTTCTTCCATTCATCCCTTTCTTTGTTTATCCAATCTGGTTGGATAATAGAGATAGCACAAAACAATGCTTCGACATCCTCATCCTTGAAGAGTCTTCCCATTCGATAAGGTCGTCATTTTTTAAGTGCATGTAGTATTGCCAACATTTCCTTCTCATAAATAGCTTGCTTGAGATGTAGCAGTAAAAATCCCCAATCACCTACATCAAACAAATTTTCACTATGATGTTGATCTACCTGTTGTTTCATTTGGTTTTGCACTGAAGTGGTGTTATCCTTTAAAAGTTGGAGAACTTTTTGTTGATGCTCGATGTGATCTTTTACTGCTTGAACCTTTTTCTTCTTGATATTTCCTTCTATCTCTAGAGTTTGGAGAGTGGTAATTTCTTCCAATCCTTTACAAGATATGGTCGGATTCATTTCTTGATGCTCGATGTGATATTTCACTTCTTGAACATTTTTCTTCTTGATATGTCCTTCTATCTTGATGGTTTGAGGAGTGGTAATTTCGATCAATGAATTACAAGATATGGTTGGATTCATTTCTTCTTTCTTGATGTGATCTTTCACTTCTTGCACCTTTTTTTCTTGATATGTTCTTCTGTCTTGAGAGTTTGAGGAGTGGTGTCACGCGGAATGAGTCGATCTTGCAGACAAGATAGACCTTCCTAGAATCTAAAGAAGACCTCACGACAAGCAAACCAACCAGACACTTTCTTTCTCTAAATGTGCTTTTATAAATAATGGCAAACAAGTGTGTTTAAGGCCTACCTTATGTCCAATGCAAGTTTGGGGATGCCTTCAATCCTTTGATCCAAATGAGTTCCTTCACCGTGAACCTGCAAACACAAACAAGGAAAACAAATTAAATAGCACCTGAAAAGCCAATATCATAAAACATATTTAACAT
>APFE030637819.1:133396-144004 GCA_000404065.3 Pinus taeda
TCTCTAAATGCGCTTTATAAATAATGGCAAACAAATGTGTTTAAGGGCCTACCTCATGTCCAACGCAAGTTTGGAGATACCTTCGCTCCTTTCATCCAAGTAAGTTCCTTCGTCGCAAACCTACAAGCACAAACAAGGCAAACGATTAAATAGCACCTAAATATCCAATATTATAAAACATATTTAACATGAAAGTCAAGGAGTCCATGAAACAAATAACATGAGATACTTTTTGAGAAAAATGAGCTTGATTGTATTAATTCAAAAGAGAAGAACCTTACAACCTTTGCCTTGACGCTGTACAAGCTCCTCCCAGGGTCCAACAAGAAGTCTCCTCTACTTTGACAAGCTTCACTCACTCCCCAATGAAGCCAAAAAGGTATGTGATCTCTCCTCTTAAGCTCAAATAGGAAGTCTTGATTTCACTAGCATTTACCCTCAAAAGGTCAGCTTCTAACCTCCCCAGCCACTAACCTAATGCCTCAATTTATAGTGCAATGGAGATCAGTTACCAGGTCCTCTTTCAAAGGGATAGGCTCCTCTCAACAAGGGATTAGTTCCTCCTATGATGGGATGCATGAACCACTTTGGAGCGAACAATCCACGTCAAAATTCCTTCTAGAATCATCTAGAATTAACCCAAAGTGAGTTTTTTAAGATAAAATTTGCACCTTTTGACCTTGACAAGGGTACGCACCCTCCCCTTTACATACAGAGCGTATAAGTAAGCGGGTACTTTGAACAAAGGGTGTGGGCCCGCAAGAAAAAGTGAGAGAAAGTGCGGAACCAGAGTTACATTGTTTTTTGATGTTTTCCTCTCATTTCCAAAGCTTGTTTTGAAGAGATGAGATCTGAGACTTTCTTAGGAGGCTGGTACAGGTGGTGATAGACCCATACTGACTGCAAATAATCAAGGTGACGATATTTTTGTGTAACAGATTGCCCCCTAAAGTGCGAAGTCTGTAGTATATGAGGATTTTTCATTTATCATATAGGAAGAGTGAAGTGCTTTATCATTTCGAGGATCATCTCACGGAGAGCCCGGTTGGAACCTGTAAAAACATTCAATGCAAAATATATATATGAGATCATATCATCGCTGAGGTAGGCATTCCCATACTCAGATAAAAAATGACTAAGAGACTGAAAACTGACTAGAAAACTAACTACTGCTCTGATATAGGAATGATCTTGTAACACATCATAAGTATAGACACATGTGGACATAATATGGATGCAGCCATCTGTTTATGAATAGTCCATAGTATAATGAATACAAAATTCCTCGCAACCTGGATGGTGGAAACTAGATCCAGGGTCTTCATTTCTACTTCCCAAAACAGTACGATTCTATCCATGCGAATGAATGTGTCGAAGTCGATAATGGTAGAAACCGCTTGATTACTAGTCAATGATGTAAAGTGTTAACAAGCGTGAGAGAAACCAACAATAATGACAATGGCTCTCAAAGTACGGAGTACAGTCCATGAGATGTGATAAGATGTGTTGATGTCAAACATGTCATGGAATCCTTTGATCGGAATTCGATGATGTAAATTGTCATCAAAGGCGAGAAACCTGCCATTGAGGCAAGTAGATCTCAAGGTACTGACGATTTGTAGATCATCTTTCTAGATAATGAGTTGAAGTCGATAGAAAACAATCCGTCGTAGGCAAGCCTACAACACAAAATCATAGACCAAGCTAAAGAGATTTAGTTGCAAGGACTGACTCAGGGATGGTCAAGATGGATGACAGACATTTTGCAGATGAATGGCTTATTTGCACTGACCTCTTGAACACATAACAACACGATAGATGGTTTGGTGACAATTGACCCAAAGTTAATACCCAGAAACCGACTGAAGACTTTTAATGTGGTTTGATCAACTGTTAGGTAAAGGATTTCCCAACCCAGATGAATGAAAGTGTCGTTTTCAATAGTGGTTACAAAGTCTGACAAACAAACTTACTTTTCTCTCTTTTCCCCCTCCACTTCTGGCAAGTACCTCTTTAGTTTTTACAAGCTTAAGGAGGATAACATATGCTTGATTATAAGCTCACCCTTCAAGCGAGTCCAACTTAGTTTAAATACGAACCCTAAGAAGGAGTGGTCCGTTCCTGTTTGTAATTGAACAGGTCCTTTACTGTCGAGATTTTAACGAGTCCAGTATAGGATAAACTTGGCGTTTTTCATCTTTAGAGAGTCTGAAAAAAATTAAGAAGACTCCATGGTTAACGTTTTCATAAATTTGTGTCTCCCAAGCCTGAAAAAGTATAAAATAATACTTGAGATAACTGCTTGATATTTTACGACCAAGGAGTACTTTTCGTCATTAGTGTCTTTGATCAGAAAAAGTAAAAAAGCGACCAAGGACACATCGTTTTATATCCAATATCGAATTTGAAATGACAAAAATACGGCAATCTTTTTATGTTTTTACAGTCAGAAAAGAGCTGTAAATGGACCATCTTTTAATTCTGTTTTAATGAGCTTAAAAGAAAAACTCGACAACCTTTTCATGTTTTAGGAGTCAGAAAAGAGGTTATAGGGGACTCTAGTTGAAAATGATAGATTTCGCCTGAATAATCTGTTATCTTGCACAGAAATACAAACATTACTCATACCTATTTGACATGGATAAAAATGACGCACGAATACCTTTTCAAAGTGAAACATAAACAAATTTGCAATTTATTTACTCAAAAAACTTATAAAAAGGGCCTTTTACCATTGATTTTTACCATTTGTGATTTGGGTGAGAAAATAGTTCTTTTGCTCAGAAAACTTCCCGTGAAGATTGCAGAAAATCCAACCGTCAGAATTGAACGTCGTCTTCTCCAGGTAATCCACATCATCCTCCTCTTCCTTTTTAACCGTTTCATTTTTCATTTTAGTCCTTCATTTCATTTTTTGGGAGGGTTTTTAGGCATAAAACCCACGCTCGGGGTACGCAGGTTCACCACTGTGGACTTGCGGACCCCAACTATTTCTCCATTGGGAAAAAGCTCAGGGTCCGCACCTTCCATGTAGATAAAGTGCGGTCCCATGGACTGTGTCTAACATGTAGGGTGCAGTCCCCACCGCGAGGGTTTTTAACCTAAAATTCCTCAAAAATGGACCAATGAAAATATTTTCTAGCTTTCTAATTTATCTTTATGCTTGATGCAGGTAGTACATCATGCTAGATTGGCGCGAATGAGAGCATGAGGATGTGGATGCTGCTGCATGGAATCATCAGCCTTCACTTGATGTTTTGAGGGCATGTGGCTTGTACAAATACTGGGCCATTCCTGGCATGAGGGCTCAGGTGGATTTCTTACAGTGGATGGTTGACAGATGGAGTGTTCAGGACCAATGTTTCTTTATTGGCGGCCACCAGCTTGAAATCGAGCCAGAGGATATATATTTCTTGACCAGTTTGCCTAAGGGAGGCATTGACTTGACTCTGTTCGGGACTAGGGTAGGTGGCCAGTCTGTCGATAGCCTCCAGCTAGAGTACTGCAACCGCTAGACTAGAGACAAAGGGATAGATATAAAGACCATATCCCGTCCTGAGCTCATGGTGATTGCATTCACTGTTACTAGACTTTGTGGAGCTACTACATTACATATTGCCACTAGATCCCAGATGCGTATGGTAGTTGATTGCTTCTAGGACACCATCTTCAACTGGTGCGATGTTGTGTTGGCCAATGTGAAGGGCCAATTAACCAGGGCCAAGAACGAATGACTTAAGACTTTTGGTTATGGGGCTTTAGTCATGAGTTTTGGCCTGGAGAGGATTCCTATGCTTATCTCGTAGCACCTTACTGTTGGAGCTCGGCTTCCTCGAGAGCCGAAACAGATGTGATGGGTCACAGTCATGGCCCGTAATCCTGATGAGGGGACTGAGGTCATTCGGCTCAAACCTGAGTATTTCCAATGCTTGGAAAACCAAGTTTTTTCTATTCAGGACTTCCCTTATGCTGGGGTTGATTTTTGTGGAGACCCAGACATGGCTCTTCCTCCTGGAGAGCAGTGGGACGACTCAGGTAAAATCATTTCCAACATTTTCCTAATGTTAATTTTTTTATTTTTATATTGTCTTAAAATTGATAGTAATAATTTGAAAATGCAGATGTGGGCCCACAGTGACCAGCCGCTCTCCAGCCTTTCGAGAGAAAACAACCAGTTGCACCGGCTCCAGCCCCACAGGACGAATCAGCAGAGACTTTGGCCGAGTTGGAGAGCCATCTAGAGTGCCTGATAGGGGACATTCCCGAGACCAACATAGATGACATCCCTCATCGAATTCAGCGCTATGTGATTGGAGTCCCCGGACCTTTTAGGAGGTTCCTTTGTAAGGTAGCCCATGCAGTGGTTTCATATCGAGATCATCACCAATGATGGGATGATCGCTTATTGTAGTCACATACGACATTTTTCTTTTTGTACCTACCATTTTTGCCAATCATAAGGTGTTCTTCAACCTATGATCGAGGACGATGTATTATTTTGACACACTCCTATATATATGATATCGTTATTACTAGCTTGTCTTGTTAAACATGTTATGGAATGTTTTAAAATTTACTTGTATGATTATTGCACATGTCTACTTAACATTTGAGAAGCAATTGCATCTGCTAATGTATTCAAAGATATTGGAATATTCTAATATTCAATATAGTCAAATTCACGTTCCAAGAGATGCACTCTAAAAAATAATCTTAATAAAACTGGATTTCTAATGGCGTATACTCTATTAAGCTATAATAAAACGAGTTCAAAATCTAACCTCTCTATCAAACTCTGAATCCCAAATGAAATAGATTCAGATAATAACTCAATCACTGCACTATACTCTGCAATGTTGTTTTTTGTTTGACCGAGGCTTACCCCATGTAAAGATACTAACTCGTCAGAGGGCGAATAGATAACCCAAGCTGTGGAAGAAATACTCCGTGTACTACGACAAGCGGCATCAGCGAAACCAATATATGTTTGTAGAGGCATCGACATCTGCGACATCAAACGTAAAACCAAGATAACCAGGAATAATGATGGAAAACTCATTCTCTAAGCTAAGAAAACTTTAATCTAAAACACACCATCTAGAAGAAAAAAAAGTTAACCTAACTAAACAATCTCCACACTCGTTTTAAGCATAATACCTCTTTAGGTAAAGGCTATTTCTGGGTTTACCTAAAGAGACCCTGTGAAAGTCTACCAATTCATAGGCCCCTTTCGCTAGCTTTCGCTTGACAAAAAAGGGACCATGCCACATAGGCACAAATTTTCCAGCACCTAATTTATCATTTGCTTGATCGTACAAAAGGACTAGATCTCCTTCCGAAAAATTTTGAGGGGTCACATTTTGATCACACTGAGCTTTAATACGTTTGGCATGAGATTCGATCACTAATGCAGCATCGCGGTGATTCTCATCTAGCTAAGCCAAGTATAGAAAACGTCTTTCCTCTTCAGGAGTAGCTGGAAGTAACTAGATGGCCATTCGCAATGACAGGATTTCGCACTCAATAGGTAACACAACTTCCAAACCATAAACTAGTTGGAAAGGAGTGAACCCTGTTGATGTTTTAACTGAGGTTCGATACGCCCACAGGCTGAAAATAGCATTGTTATGCCAATTCAACCGATGAATCCCAATGATTCGTCGGATCATGATGACTAGAACTTTGCTGATGGCTTCAACAAGGCCATTAGCTTGTGGATAATAAGGAGTTGAACTGTCGTGACGCAAGCCAAGCTGGTCTATAAGTTCAGTCATCATAACATTTTCAAAATTGACTCCCATGATCAGTGATAATCGCTTGTGAAACACCAAACCTAGTAATTATATGATTGAATACGAAAATTGCAGTTGTTTTACCGTCTGCCTCAAATGTAGGCATCGCCTCGGCCCACTTAGTTAAATTAATTACCGCAAGATAATATATGCATGCCCCGCGCGAGTGGGGGTTACATGTAATAAAATCGATACCCCATTTGGCAAAAGGACCAACGACAATTATAGGGTGAAGAGGAGTAGGTGGAGCGCACGTATTTCGATCAAAAAATTGGCAATTGTGGCATTTTCGGACAGCAATAATACAATCTTTAAACATAGATGGCCAGAAATAGCCAGCGCGCAATATCTTTTGGGCAGTGGCATACCCAGACATATGACTGCCACACGCTCTAGAGTGATAGTCATTTAAGACCCTTTCAGCTTCCTCATGAGTCAAACAACGTCAAAAAATAGAGTCTGCCCCACGGCGATAAAGAGTATCTCCAATAATTTTGAATTGTTGGGACTGGAATCGGATTTTTCGATGGTCAGATCGTGAAAGTTCAGGACGAAAGGATTGGGTTTGGAGATAAACGATGATATCTCCATACCGCGGATCTAAAGTGCTGATTAGAAACAAGGATTCGTCCGCGATGGGCTCCTCCGCCACAGTTTCCGTGTCAGCATGCGAGAAGTCACACATTAATTCTGCAAAAACTAAGGATTTCTTCGATTTAGACTTTTCAAATTATAAATCGAACTCCTGCAAGATGACAATCCATTTGGAGTACTTTCCCCCCAGCAATTTCTTGGTCAAAATATAGATCATAGGGTTGCAATCGGAAATAACTGTAGTCTTGTGTAGTAAAATGTAATGATGAAAACGTTGGACAGCTTGAACATCTGCCAATGCCAATTTCTCCACATGTGAGTATTTTAGCTCAATTGGATTTAACGTGCGACTAAGGTAATATATCACATGTTCCATACCGAATTCATCTTCCTGAGCTAACACCATTCCAATGGTGGAATAGGAAGCGGTGAGATAAAATAAGTAGTCCTGGTTGTAGTTGGGAGGATGCAATAGCGGTGCATGGGTCAACGTGTGTTTTAGCGCATCAAAATATTTCTCAGCTATCTCTTCCCAAAAGAATGAAATATTCTGTTTCAACAACCGGGTAAAACCCTTTGTGATCTCGGCATAGTTAGGGATGAATCGACGTAAAAAGTTTGCTTTCCCTTGCAAACTTTGGAGTTGGCAAAGATTCGAAGGAGGAGGCAATTTGATGATAGCTTCGACCTTAGAAGGATCAACGCGAATGTCAACTTTCGAAACTACAAATCCCAGCAATCGACCCATTTCAATATAGAAAACACACTTGTGGGGATTCAACCGAATTCGATAATGCCTACACCTCATAAAGATTGCTCGTAAATGGACAAGGTGATCAACTGAATGTAATGAATGAGCAGGCAAGTCATCGAGATAGGGTTGCACAATGTGCTTTATATCATGAAAAGCATAAGACATGGCCCGTTGAAAAGTTGTGTCGGCGTTCTTAATGCCAAAAGGTAATTTACAATAAGCAAATGTCCCTCACGGACAAATGAATGCCATTTTGGGTTGATCAGTAGGCATAATATTGATTTGATTGTATCCAAAAAAGCCATCCATAAAGGAGAAAATTTCACTACCGGCACAATCATAAATAATTTGATCGATATAGGGAGTAGGGTAGTTGTCCTTTGGACATGCTCGATTAATGTCCCTATAGTCAATACATATTCTTATTGTCCCTTTCTTTTTTTTCACGGGAACAATATTCGATACCCAATTCGTTAAAGAGATCGGATAAATGAAACCTACTTTCAATAATTTTTCAACTTCTGCTTTAATTCCAGCAGCTTTTCTTGGGTGAATCTGACACAAATGTTGCCGAATAGGTTTAGCGTCTGGGTAGGTTTTAATTTCATGAACTATGATTGCTGGGTCAATTCATGGCATTTCCTCATAGGACCAGGCAAACACATCGTGGAATTCTTGAAATAGGGCCTTATATGTTTGAATTTCATCTTCCGTACAACAGGCACCTATATGAATGTTTTCAACAATTCCTGGCTTAACTGAAATGTCAAGGGGAATAGTTCGAGAAATATTTCCCAAGTTTAATGTTGAGATTGCAACAAGATGATGGAGCTTAGTGAAAAGAGTTGCCTTCACTAAGTGGGCCCGCAGGCTATTTTTGGCACAAGTCTATTTTTAGACTATGTTTATTTTTAGACATATGGATCATGTCTATGGATTGCAAGTTGCTGTTTATGGATGATTGATCAAGTTGGAAAAAAATAGATGGACTTCTATTTTTAGACCACAGCGGAATGACACCACAGTGGAGTGACTGCTCAGTCTAAATATAGAACAGTCAAATATTATTAGCTCATAACAATATTTAGACTATAAACTTTGTCTTATTCTCTTGGAGCACTTCAGGATGAGCGACGGATGTGGTACATGCAGATCCCAGAAGGAAATACGTGGTTACCTATGGGATTACTAATATTTGCATGCAGGACTTCAGCTAGAACTCAAGTGAGTTGATTTTAGTGGATTGGAGGTGCAGTTGATGGAGTTGTGTTCAGTTTAGCTTTGTTAAACTGGTTGTATTTAGTCTAACTAGCAAATAGACTAGAGATGAGTTGGGTGAATTAGTTATTAATTAATTCACAAGTTATTAACTCATAATAAAACTAATGAATACATCAGTTAACTTAGTTGCATGTCAGTGCATGTTCAGTTTAGCAGGGACAGGTGTTAGAGAATCAGATTGCTATCAGTTGTGACTATAGCTGTGCATCAGATCTTGCACAATCAAGGGATTGAGTATGCCAATGAGTTTGCCCACGTATTTGCCCACATTGTAGCTTGTGCTCATGTGATTTTTCAAAGTAAATATGTGGTTGCCTTGGAATTATCATCAGTTCTTGAGCAGGTATTGAACAGCGGAGGCAGACAAGCAGCAAAGGAGATTTGAGCCAGTGATTGATTCAGATCTTAGCTGTATTGTGTGTAACAGAGGTGGAGATACTTGTGAGAAGTATTATGCTATGTAATGTTACATGACTCAATCATTAATATATAGATATTTGGGGCTTTTAGCGAGATGCTTTCCCTGGGATACATATTGTGTTAATGTGTGAATGCTCTTGATGTTTTATTGTTATTGATGCTGCTATATTGATGATCAACGTAGAGGAGCTTATGTATTGTGTATGTTTTCCGCAATAGTACATGATCAGGATAATCTCCATTGAATATGTGTTAAATTATTCAAAATTTCTACATGGTATCAGAGCTGTTGATCATCAGATCTACTATTCAGGAAGTGTTTACATTCTATTTCTCTAGGCAGAGCCTGTAATTGGGCCAGGTAGCCTCTGGATTCATCCTTCCTTTGGAAGGTGAAATATCCGGTCAAATCCCATACATTCAATCTCTGTATGAGAAATATTGTGTTCTCACGAATTTTAGATCGGAAGCGGTTGAGTTGGTTGCTGGTGGAATTCGAATTTGCAGCAGTGTTTTCTTGGTGACAACGCAGCAATGTCTTTCAACGGATTGCGATTGGAGTATGATCTTGAGGGCAGCTCAAACTATATTGCATGGAAGGACAGGATGGAGGCAGTATTGGATGATAACGGGCTGAAGGAGTTCATAGATACGGATATCCCAAAGCCTACTGATGCTACTCAAGCTGATGCTTGGCAAAAGAAGATCGAAAAATGTCGAAGGATTCTGTTGGAGGGCGTGAAGGATCACATTGTGTCCAGCCTCCATGGAAAGGCTACTCCATATTTGATGTGGAAATCATTAAAAGAATTATTCCAAAGCAAGAGCGATCAGAGGACGCTGGCGCTCAAAGATAAACTCAAAAACATCAAATGCGAGAAGGGTGACAGTATTCCCAACTATCTCACGAAGTTCACTCAGTGTCGAGATGAACTGGGAAGTGTGGGGGTTACTGTCGATGATGAGGACTTGGTGAACTTGGCTCTCCTTGGTCTTCCGAAGAGTTGGCATTCCTATCAGGACTCTGTCAATGGTCGGGAGAAGTTGCCAGGATGGGAAAGACTATGGTCAGATCTTGTGCAGGAGGAGATCAGGCGGAGTACCAGGGACGGATCTTCGTCAAAGGGAGCTGATGAAGAGAATTGTGCTTTGGCTGCCAAAGCAAAGAAAGGGAAGAGCAAGAAAGCTTCTCAGTCTGGTGTGAAAGGCAAGAAGCAGGATATGTCGAAGGTGAAGTGTTTTCACTGTCACCAGCACGGACACTATGCCACAAATTGTCCGCAGAAGAAGAAGAACAAGCAAGCTGCTGGATCTGCAGGGGGAGAGGCCCTAGCTTCTCAGTTTGAGCTTGATTTTTCATTGATCGCATGCTTGGTTTCAAGTGTGATGGGATCAGTGTGGTTCTTGGACAGTGGTGCGTCCTTTCACATGACGGGAGATAGAGATTGTTCTCTGATCTGAAGGACAAAGATCTTGGAGTGCACATCGAGATGGGCGATGATGGTAGATATAGTGCGACCGGTATCGGTACCATTTCCTTTGAGAGGGAGTCTGGTAAACCCTTTGTATTGAAGGAAGTCATGCATGTTCCAGGATTGAAGAAGAATCTCATCTCAGTGGCGATGTTAGAAGACAAGGGGTATGATGCTGTTTTCAGCGAGGGAAAGGCCTTCCTGCGCAGCAAGACAACTGGTGAGACCCGGAAGATAAGGGTTCGAGTGAGGAACCTTTATCAGTTGCATGTAGATGGATGCGCAGCTATGGCAG
>APFE030637821.1:0-16465 GCA_000404065.3 Pinus taeda
CACGATTTGGGCGTTTGCAAAGGGTTGGCGAGTGGGACTGCGTGTGGGCAGGTATACACGATTTGGGCGTATGTGGACCAAATGAAGTGCGAACTAGGGAAGACGTACGACAAGGCAAACAACGGGTTGATGAGTCGTGCAGCGACCGTGCGGAGGTGCCGACGAGCTGGGCAACCGAGTTTGCCGAAGTTGTAAATTTGGCTAAGTATGAATTTGGGGTTTCCCAAGGACTTAACCTATACTTTTTAAAATCGGAAATTGTATATATATTGATATCGGGTAAACTCATATTGCAGGGAGTTGCCCCTCCCTTTATACTGTTGTGCATTTCACTTGTATCATGTTGTTGTTAATGAATGTGTATGGGTGTTCATTGGTATAAAGGAAACATAATAATAATTGGTAACGAAAATAAAACTAACTATGCAATGTTAAGGCGTAGTCTACAATCATAAGTATTGGTGAAAAGAAAACGATTGGTAGTGCCGCACCTCGCCTAGAACAATTGAAAGACTACCATAGGCTTGGGGGTGTGACACGTAGGGTCGAAGAACCGAAGAGTCGAAAAAATGGCTAAGTATGGAAAATTGCGATGGTGAACTTATATGGTGCATGGTTGGGTAAGTGGACCCGACAAGCCATTTTGTAGGGGTGAGCCGAAGTGAAGTTGGTGCATGGACCACCGAATTGGAAGGTCGGCCTATGTAGGCCGACCGGCATTACATCCATGGTGAAGTGTATAAGTGGATTACGCATGGGTGGAATAAAGAAAGCAAGTTCAAGCTTCAAAGTAAGTTCAAGGTGTTCTCTAGACTTGGACGAGCAAGAAGGGAAAACAAACAAGAGGGTCGAAATTTCATGTGGACTGAGGGCCGCAAAACTTGGCTGAAAAATAGAAAACTAAACTGGCCAGTTAGGGAGGGACGTACTTGCTCGACTGAGCTGCGGCGGCCAAACCGCCGAGGGCGACGTTGCATGGTGGTGCATGTATGCTTGGACGAGTTGCGGCAGGTGAACTGTTGAAGGAGTCCTTACACGGAGGGGCATGTCTACTCGGCGGGTGAACTGCTGAGGGTGTCACTGCACAGAGGGGCACGTCTGGCTGGCGGGAAAACCGTTGAGGGCGCCCCCGCATAGAGGGGCGCTGCTAAACAACGACAATGACCCTGAATGATAGAGGGGTGCGACTGAATGATGGATACCCTGAACGGACCGAGGGGAAAGGCTGAACAAAGGGTGACCCGAGTGGGGCAACCCTGAACGACAACCCGAACTAAAAATTGGTAGAATTGTAAAAGTGACTTGGGGTTGCCTAGCAAAGGCTGTGATTGTATAAAAATACTTGTAAAAATGCATTATTATTATTACGTGGGCAGACTCTAACTAGGGAGTTGCCTCTCCCTTTAAAACAAGATTGTATCTGATGTGCATATGTTTATAAATGATGATGATGAATGTATTTCCACTGTGTTCAGAAAGATGAACACTTAGTGAAAGTTGAAAAATAATCTAAGTGTTGAATGTTAAGTGTAGTTTGTACTTGAGAGTATTGGTGAAAAGAAATTGGCTAGTGGTGCCGCACCCGCCTATGTGCAGTTGAAAGACTACCTCCAGGATAGGGGCCTGATAATCAAGGTCTCGAGGTGGGCTATTTCATATGCTACTCAAATTACTCAGTTTTCACGGGGACCCAAACATCCTGTATAAGTTTTCTAAATTTGGCACAACGTGTATTTTGATTGGTTTGCTTAAATTTTCAACCAACATTCGCCAAATTTAACATTGTCGTAAGGGAAATCTTCATCGAAACTAGTTCTTGCATTCTTGGGAAGCATTAGCGGAACAACTATGGCTGTGATGATGTTCTTGATACTGTTCTATCGATATATAGACATCAAAGGAATAATGACAGAACAAGTGATTAGACATCATTGCATTATAGCTTCTTTTTGCTAAATCCTTAAGTTGTAGTCTAAAAATTATGCTTTTTTGCCGTGAAAGTTATAGAAACTCCTGCAATATTTCGAAAAATCTGGCAAGGATTTTTGTGAATCCAAGTAAACACTGTCAAAATTCATAATTTTAGGTGCCCTAAGAATTTTTGATGTCGTTCAATCCATTTCCACCATCAAAAACATGATTCAAACACTCCATCTACAAGATTTTTTGAAAAATTTTCCCCAGATTCCGACCACTTTTGGACGCTGCCCCTCCTCGGTAGAGGGCTCCAATTCTTAAACCTGGTCGTAATCGAGAGTTATGATAAAAAATTTTCTATGATGCTCTGCGCAGATGAGAATGTCTGCGAGGGAGAATTTCGAGCAATTTGTCTTTGATTACGAGTTTCTCATAGAAGCTACTGGAACTGTCACGAAAACAATATGCTCGGAAAAGGAGGATTTGGAGAAGTATATAAACCATAATATCGAAAGTGGGTTTGATGGTTTTGTCTAAATATAACAAGGGTATATTAGAGTGGGTTTCAAATTAATTATAATAATTTAATGGATGAGAAGGGTATACTTCCAGATGGGACGGATGGTTTCGTTAAGAAATTGAATGGAAGGGAGGCTAGTCAATCTGTGGAGGAGTTTTTGATAGAAATGAAGCTCCTCAACAGCGTTAATCACCATAATCTTGTTCATTTGCTCGGATGTTGCACGCAAGGGCATGACCGCTTGCTGGTATACGAGTTCATGTCAAATAACAGTCTTGACGAGAATTTGTTCGGTAGCTTGCTGTCATCAATCCTCTGTGTTTTAACACAATTCAAGTTGTTTTTAACACTTAGGTGTATTGTTTCAATTATTAGTGTCGACTAGTCAGGCTTTCAAATACTTGTATTAGAGCTTCACAGGAGAGATACGAAATGTTTTGAGTTGGAAAAATGGTTTAAAGATTATAGTGGGCACAGCACGAGGACATGCATATCTACACGAGGATTCCAACATTCACATTGGACAGAGATATCAAATGTTCGAATATACTTCTAGATGACTGATTCCATCCTAAAATATCAGATTTCGGAATGGCTCAATTATTTCCAGAAGGTGATACCCATGTTTCTACCGGAAGATTGGCAGAAACAATTTACGAATTGCAATTCATTTCTTTATTTACATCGCAAGTTGTGAGATTCAGTTATTCTGATAAGATCTTCTGAACTGTCATACCCAAGCATTTATCTACATTTTTCACAATTTTGTTCTGATGTAGAGGCTACATTGCACCTGAATATGCATCCATTAAAAATTATCTGAAATAACTGACGTTTATAGCTATGGTATTGTGGTTCTGGAGATCCTGAGTGGGAGAAAGTCTGTGGATGCAAGATTGGATACCTCTATGCAATTTCCTTTGCAATGGGTGCATCTCGGGTTTATTAGATAAATTTGGTTTGATAATTATGATTAGAAGTTCATCTACAATCACGCGATTCAAAACCATGTATTGATGATTTTGCTGATGGTGCATGCTTGGAATCGATTCCAACATTATCAAGTTTTTGATATTTCTGACTTGTCATCAGAGGGGCACTACGCAAGCGACGAGGCACTTAGACTGATCACAATTGCACCTCTCTGCACTCAAGGCCCGGACAATGGGCGTTAAGGCCCGCAATGTCAAGGGTTGTGTCGATGTTAACTAACAATTCAGAGATTGCCAATCAGCCAACAGAACTGGATATCATAAACGATGGTGCAGGGAGAACTACTAATTTTACTACCACATCTTACTCTCGAAGCATCTCATAGATGTAGAAATTATCTAGAACAATTTATCTGGAATATTTTGAAATTTGAAATCAATAAAATCAATTCTTTAACCTAATGATTAAAATTGAGTCAATTGTTTAATTTCTCACGTATGAAATAATTTAATCTCCTAATTATGAGATTCCGAAATATTTCCAGATTCTGCCATTAACATAAAAATGCGATCAAATACCATCTCACATATGTTGAAATTGTAATTTCAACTGCAGTTCTTACCTTGCGATGCGATGAGATCGCAGATCACAAATCACATATATGTTTGGAGCTTCTGTTTTGTTCACTTGATTTCACCGATTGCGATGGTGCGATGCGATCCGATTGCAAATCGCAAATCGCACCAATATAATTGTGTTACAGGCCTGCAGCAAATGAATTTGACATGAAGTAAAAGTCTCTTTACCGCCAGTTTTGTCAGTAAAACAGTAAATGCAATTTACTGTGGGTTGGTAAGTTTTGCTGAAGTTTTTAATTTTACCATTTTCTATGAGAGGGAGTACGGGCACAAGTAAAGGTTGGTAAAAGCATTTATTTTTATTGTTTTTTATTTTACGGCAGCATGGCAAGTGAAAATGGATGTAAGTTTTTTTTTTGTTGTCATATATATATGTAATGTTTCTTGTTAAAAAAGGGGGGGGGGGGGGGCAGGGGGGGGGGAACGCAGCAGTGCGTATGATAATATACACATCCGTGTAAATGAAATGTAATTGAAAAGTGAGGCACAACAGTGCATATGAAATATGAAAAAGTTCTAAATATGCAAAAGGGAGCAGGCAGCAGCGTGAGAAAACTCTGTGTAATTTCCACACAACAGTGAATGTAAACTTTCTATAGTTGAAGACTGTTTTTACAGCA
This sequence comes from Pinus taeda, assembly GCA_000404065.3. Classification (NCBI taxonomy): domain Eukaryota; kingdom Viridiplantae; phylum Streptophyta; class Pinopsida; order Pinales; family Pinaceae; genus Pinus; species Pinus taeda. The sequence continues at coordinate 4,629 of APFE030637821.1, forward strand.
GTGAATGTAAAAGAGATTTTTACACATGGCAGTGTAAAATCTCAGGAGGAGACATAGTATTTATTTTTTTTGTTGAAATGTTATTGGTGAATATCTCTGAGTGAAAGAGGATGAATTTTGTATCAGTCTTTTATTAATGAATGCAAAGTTTTTTTTGTGTGAGAAAAGCTCTTTTTTCTTAGAATTTTTTTAAAGCTTCCTTGTGCCAAAGATCCTGGAGACCTAATCAGAGAATTGTCTCTGTCTGTAGTTTTTATTGTTTTTGGGATTTTACCAGAAAAATCCCCAACAGTGGTATCAGAGCTTGTTCAGAATCTTTGAAGATAGTCAAAGAAGCTGAAGGAAGGAGTTTTCTGGCTGCAATAAATCTTCTCCAGCAAAGTGAAGACTCAGTTAAAAAGATCCAGGTATTCCTCAAAGTTTTTTTTAAGCAGCTGCTAAAGAAACAATCAATTATTTTAATACATAGTCAAGCATTTTATAGCATAAGTTAAGGAGTGCTAGAATGGCCAGCACCGGCACAAGCATGGGTATGTTTAACCCTCAATTCCCATAGTTCAATGGGAAAAACTATGACTATTGGGCAATAACCATGAAAGCCTTGTTTTCCTGTCAAGATTTATGGGAACTTGTTGAAGATGGTTTTGAACAACCAGCAGATGAAAATGAGTTTAATAGATTAACTCAGGAAGAGAAAGATCTATTAAAGAGCAATAGGAAGAAGGATTCAAAAGCCCATGTATTTTTGTATCAAGCAGTGGACCAGAGTGTGTTTCCAAGGATAGAAGCAGCTAAGACATCCAAAGAAGCATGGCAAACCCTCAAGAATGCCTATCAAGGCATGGAGAAAGTGAAGACAGCAAAACTACAGTTGCTGAGGAGAGATTTTGAAAACCTGTGCATGAAGGAGTCAGACAATATTGACTCATTCTTCACACATGTGATTGGTTTGGTCACACAAATGAGGACTCATGGAGAAGTTCTTGAAGAAAGGAGGATTGTGAAGAAACTTTTGAGGGTCCTACCCTCAAAGTTTGATGTGATTGTCACCACCATAGAAGAGACAAAGGATCTCTCAAACTTTTCAGTTGATGAACTTCATTCATCACTGATAACACATGAGCAGAGGTTGAGTAGAAATGAAAACTCATCTCTAGAGCAAGCCTTCAATACCCAGATGTCTTTTGGAAGAGGAAGAGGTCAAGGCAGAGGAAACAAGAGAGGAAGAGGCAGAAGCCAGAACACAGGTGGAAGGAACAGTCCAGCAAATGCTCAAGGAAGAGGCAGCAATCCAAATTAGAACCAAGGCCAAGGCAGCAACCAACAAAGTGGAAATTATCATGCTCAAGGACAAAGGTATGAAAAATCCAATGTCCAATGTTATTATTGTAAAAAATATGGGCACTATGCCAATGAATGTAGGAACAAAAAGCATGATATGAGTAATAGCTCTAGTGAAAATATCACTAGAGAAAATATCAGCCAAAATAATGTTTTATTAGCTTGTAACATGGCTGAAACAAACAGTGAAGATATATGGTTTTTAGACTCCGGTTGCAGCAACCATATGACAGGAAACATAGCTTTGTTTTCTACTTTAGATCAAAGTGTGAAGTCACAAGTCACACTTGGGACTGATAGTAAAATTTCTGTTATGGGAAAAGGAGAAGTTAAAATATTTACAAAGAAGGGTGAAAAGAAAACCATAGCAGATGTCTACTATGTCCCTGGAATGAGATGTAACCTCTTGAGTATTGGACAGCTTGTCCATAAGGGGTACAATGTTTTCTTTAAGAATGATGTATGCACCGTCAACGATATAGCACCTAGCAAAAGATGTATTCTTGAAGTGAAGATGACAAGGAACAGGATGTTCCCTCTCAGAATAAGGGCAGATTTGAAAAACAAAGAAGTAATTGCAGTTGTTACCCAAGAGGCTCTCCAAAGCATGCCAAAGGATTAAAATTGGTTATGGCATTTGAGATTTGGACATCTCAACTTTGGAGGTCTTAACTTGTTGAATAAAAAAGGAACGGTAAGAGGATTACCATTGATAGAGAAACCAGACAGCCTTTGTGAAGGTTGCATATTGGGAAAATAACACAAAGAAAGTTTTCCATGAGGGAAATGCATAAGGGAAAAAGCACCCTTAGATATTGTCCACTCAGATGTCTGTGGACCGATGCAAACTCCATCACTAGCAGGCAGCCGATATTTTCTAACATTCATTGATGATTTTACTAGAAAAACTTGGGTTTATTTTCTAAAGAACAAAAGTGAAGTTTTTGAAAAATTCTAAAATTTCAAAGCACTTGTGGAAAATCAAAGCGGGCTGCATATCAAAGTTTTGAGAACTGACAAAGGAGGTGAGTATATCTCCAGAGAATTCCTACGGTTTTGTAGAGAAAATGGAATTCATAAGCAATTCACAACTAGGTACACCTCACAGCAAAATGGAGTTGCTGAAAGGAAGAATAGGACCATCATGGATATGGCAAGGAGCATGTTGAAGGCAAAGCATTTGTCAAATGATTATTGGGCTGAAGCTGTAAATTGTGTAGCGTATATTTTGAATAGGTTTCCTACAAAAGCAGTGATGAACAGAGTGCCAGAAGAAGCATGGAGTGGGAGAAAGAAAGGAGTCACCGACATGAAAGTTTTTGGATGTGTGGCTTATGCACACATTCCAGATCAGCTAAGGAGGAAGTTGGACAACAAAGGGGAGAAAAGTATCTTCATTGGATATAGTGAAGAATCCAAAGCTTACATGTTGTATATCCCATCTACCAAGAATTTTTTGTGAGCATAGATGTTCAATTTATTGAGGATGAAGCTTGGGATGGAAGCATAGAGAAAACAGTGAATGTTAAAAACTGTTTGTCTCATGATGAAGATGATGAGGAGATGGCTGAAACATATCCCCAAACAGCAGTGCCAACACAAGGACAGCAAGGAACAACCTTGAGGAGAAATGAAAGTGCTTCTCCAAGCACACCACAAAGTGGAAGTTCAAGTGCATCTTCAAGCACTTGCACACCGAATGAAAGAGGCAAGAAATTCAGAAATTTAAGTGACATTTATGATGAAGGTATGAATTCCTTGTTTGCTTTATATTGTCATGCTGATGACCCTATTCATTTCGAAGATGCAATTAAAGATAAGAAATGGATAGAAGCTATGGATGAAGAGATCAATGCCATAGAGAGAAACAAAACATGGGAGTTGGTTGAGTTACCAAAAGGTAAAGAAGTCATTGGAGTCAAATGGGTCTATAAGACCAAGTGCAATGCTGAAGGCAAAATTGAAAGACACAAGGCAAGGCTGGTTGTCAAAGGGTACAAGCAGCAGTATGGGAGAGGTTATGAGGAAACTTTCGCACCGGTTGCAAGAATGGAAACCGTGAGAGCAGTGCTGTCCATAGCAGCACAAAACAAGTGGAAAGTTTACCAAATGGACATGAAGTCAACATTCCTAAATGGAGTGTTAAAGGAGGAGGTCTATATTGAATAGCCTCTAGGCTATGAGAAGAAAGGCCAAGAACAGAAAGTATGTAGATTGAGGAAAGCTCTTTATGGGCTGAAACAAGCGCCAAGAGCGTGGTATAGTAGGATAGATTTCTATCTACTGGAAAATGAGTTTGACAAATGTGAGGGAGAACCCACCGTCTACATCAAAGAAAAGGATGGTAAGATTTTAATTGTTGTGTTATATGTTGATGATGTGATTTTTACAGGTAATGATGACTACCTCATCAAAAATTTCAAATCAGTCATGAAAGAAGAATTTGAAATGACTGACATGGATTTGCTGAGATACTTCTTAGGAATAGAAGTAGATCAAAATGAAAATGGAATTTTTATCTCTCAAGCGAGATATGTAAATGAAGTATTGGGAAAATTTAATATGCAAGAGTGCAAGGCAGCGATCACTCCCATGGTAATGGGATTAAAACTCAGCAAAGAGGACAACAGCAAGAATTTTGATCCTAGCTTATATAAGAGCATAGTTGGTAGCCTCATGTATTTAATAGCAACTAGGCCAGATATAATGTTTGTTGTTAGTTTATTTTCCAGATTCATGGAGAGGCCAAAGGAAGCACATTGGAAAGCAGTGAAAAGAATTCTGAGGTATGTCAAAGGTACTAAAATGCTTGGAATTTTATATAATGTCTCAGAAAATTCAGATTTAATTGGCTACACCGATAGTGATTGGGCTGGAAGTATAGATGACCGGAAAAGCACTTCGGGTTATGTTTTTCACATGGGTTCAGGAGCTATTTCATGGGCTTCTAAGAAGCAGTCCATTGTAGCATTGTCTATAGCAGAGGCTGAATATGTGGCAGCTACAGCAGCAGCATGCCAAGCAGTGTGGATGAGAAGAATGTTGAGGAGCTGTTGTGCCTTGCAAAACAACCCCCCATTTCATAGTTATATTTTTCAAAAAACATTAAAATATGGAATGGGTCCCTCTTAGAAATAAAATTGATATCAAAGCTTTATTTCATTTAAAAGACAAAATAAAGCGCAAATAAAGTTTTGGCGATAAAGCTATCGCAAGATCGCATATCGCAAAGGCAAACAAGCAATGCATCAAATGACATACACCCTTTCCCCGACGCGATAAAGCCATCGGTGATATCGCAATCGGCAATCGGCAATCCCCTTATGTACCCCTAATACACCACATGGTAAAGCCCCGATGCGATATCGCAATCGGCAATCGGCAATCCTCTTGTACCATCTTTAACGCACATATGCTTTTCGCCGATGCGATATCGCAATCGGCGATCAGCGATATTCAAACTCATTGTTAAATCCATTCGTACCCTCCTTTCCTTGCGATGCGATAAAGCACGATTTTCAATGAAAAAGCCAATAAAGTGATTGGAGAGCCCAATTTATTGGTAATTAAGGCATAATCACTCCCGCCCGGCCGCCCATACGCCCTTTACTTGCTTTAAGAGATTTTCAAATCAAATTTGGGAATAATGGGCATTTATAAAGGTGGTAGGCCCTATACGGTTACATAATGAATCTCTGCGCTGAGATCTGCCTATAGATTGTCTCCGCGCCGTTTGACAAAAGCTGGATATATCAACGTTAATCTGTTACATTCGGCTATCATCTCTGAGTTTCACTATTATCTCTGTATTACGCCAGATCTTATTCCCTGTGCAGGATACAGTTCTGCAAAGAGGATTCAAACATGATGGGTAAAAAGTCCAAGAAGGTTGTCGGTGTTTCAAACTCACCAGTCGCAGGACAATCAGCGCTAAATAGTAAGAAAGGCTTAATATCCGACACTACATGCGCAAGCCTAGCGAAGACAACTTGGCAAGGGACTTACGATTTAATAGAAGCTGAAAAACCAGCACAAGCAGAGGAAAAAGCTACCGCGGATTCATCTAATACGTCGGAAAATTCTATTAAAGATTTGGCGGATTCGTTCCTCCATAGAATTGCAGCTAGAGAGCAAATTCTCCCGTATACTGACGTGGTGAAATGGGCAATTGAAGAAATCTCCTTCACCGATAGAACTTTCATCACAAAGGATGGGAGAATTTTTGGGTCATTTAAACCTGAAGATCTGAGGCAAATGTATCATTTGCCTAAGCCAGAGAAGGTATATAATAGCGCTTTTCTGAAACAATTTGCAAGTGAACACGAGGTCGAATCTGAACCTATCAAGGAATGGAGGCAGAATCCAAATAAACACAGACATGAATCCTCCGGTAAGTACTCAGTCGCCTCTTTGTGTTCTCCTTATTGTTATGCCGGCATAATGAAGTGTAGATTGTGGGGTGTACATGACTCTGCCGTTTTCACCATTGAAATGGTTCCTCTCATGGACGCGGCAGTAAACAGTGTTATTATGGATTGGGCCACTATTCTATCAGATAAGCTGGCATTAGCTGTTATTGATTTCAGGAACAAAACTAGAGTCACTGAAAGAAAAATTCCCCCTTTTTACTACAGTGCATATATCTTGGATACTTTGTGTTTTAATTCTGAATTCCCTATTCTTGGCTGGAGGTGGACCGTGCAGGATCCCTCGCCCATTCACATTTATCATCGTAAGATGTGGAAAACATCTTATAAAAACCACATGTACCAGATTTGCAATGGTTTCATGGTGCCTGTATATTATGCAATTTTTGATAAGCCTATCCCTAAGATATCCTACCTTGCTTCTTTTGATCTGCCTGCGGTAGGTAGTTGGTTCGGAGAAGAACATTTCACTTATATTAGGGTTTTTGGAAGTCAAGCCAACCCTCATGTCCTTCCTTTATATGTCCCCGATAAACTGTTAGCAAGGGAGATTGCTTACCAAATAACAGCAGAAAGCACCACTCAGATTCTTAAAAAGGAGAAGAAAAGGGGTTGGCCTACTTTCCCCTTCAGATGTGGGGTCTTCACGCTGCATGATCTAAAACATGCAGAGAAAGAAGCTTCGAAGATTCAAGCCTTAAATTTTGCTACACTTCCTAATAGGCTATTCGACCCAAAGCGAACAGCATACGCTGCTTTGGAACATGCTAAATTGGGATTATTCGATCATAAGGAAGACATGTTTGATGACATGTTCAAATCAGCTGAATCGATATTTCAGGTCATGCAACTCGCTAAGAGGCAATATAACGATGAAAGGTTAATTGAGTTTAACAAACTCAGAGAAGAGAGGTTGCAAACTCTGCCTCTGGATTTATTAATAACAGCCCAAGCAGCATCATCAAGTGAGCCTGGCCAACAACAGACAGAGAAACCTCCTGCTACAATACAGACCAATAATAAAGAGAAAGAGGATCAACAAAAGAAAGATCGAGAAGAGAAAATGAAGCAAGAACAACAAGAACGCTTGAGGAAAGAAGAGGAAGATAGACAGCGCAAAGAACGGACAGAGAAACGACAGAAAGAGAAAGAACAGGCAGAGAAGCGACAGAAAGAGAAAGGGAAAGAGCAGGCAGAGAAACAGCGAAAAGAACAGGAGCAGAAAGAAAGGGAAAAGCAAGAACAATTGCTTATAGAATCCCAGTCTAAACAAAGTACCACCGATACTAATAAAGGTGTTGTCACAGACCCTCAATTGCAAGAAGAGTGGCAGCATTTCAGCACCATTATCGGTGGAAGTAAAGATTCGCAAAGCACTGATACTCCCAAAAGCAGCACTGAACAGGGTAAATCTTCATCTCATACTTTACATATAACCAGCGACACACCAAAATCAAAGGACGTGGAAATTATTCCAAAAGGCCCTAGTGAACAAATCACTCTACAAGTAGAAGATATTCCTCCTTTGAATGTCTTCTACAGCCCAAAATATAAAGCCGTAGTAAAACGATCAAGAAAGAGACAAAGGCCTGATCAACCTTCCATCTTTCCTGAGTCAACCATCATGGGCAATGTAGTATGGAAGCAGAAACAAGACCCCTCCGATGATCTAACCAAACTATCACAGTATGCTGGAGCTTATTCAGCTGCTGCTATCGACAAGGCATCAGAGGTAAGTCTTTTGCTAAAAACTAGAGATCAAGAAATTTCCACTTTACAAGAAGAGTTAGCAGCAATGAAACAAAAGGTGACACAAACCGAGGCATAGTTAGAACAACAACAACAATTGAATGGGCAATTGACTAAACAATGGAAGGAAGAGAAACAGAGCATCAACCAGGCGGTGATCCATAGACAGAATGAGTTAAAGGAGGCTTTGGAACAATTGAAGGCAGCAAATGAGCAATTACTGAGAACTAAGGATGAGCATATCGCCCAGATCACAGCACAACTTGATAATTTCAAAGGAAACTCGCAGGTAATGGAATTCAGAAAAGAAGCAATGATAGTTAACAACGTACTTATAGCGCAAGTTAAACTATTGGCTCAATACCTCTCCCAAGCGGAACCACTTTGCGAGTTAGCCACAACTGTGAGCGATCGAGTAGAAAAGGCAAGAGATGAATTAAATCAAGCCAATGAAATTATCACAGCACACCTTGAATGGCAAGATTCAAAAGCAGGAAAAGACTCTAATTTGCCAAAAATACTCGAAGTTCATAAAAACATATTATTCACAGAATGGCATACACAGGTAATGAAAGCAGAAAGGGCAGCTTCAAGGTGCACATTGACTTCTAACAATCTGATTGATCTAGTTAATGATACACTTTACTTGACAAACATTGTTACCCAGTGTACGCCTGGAAAGGTAATTACAGCTCATACATTGGAACAATCATGTTACCCAGAGTTAGAGAACAAAGGAAGGTTAATCACCGGGGTTAACAGTTTAAGCATAGAAACATTTTGGCATTTTCTCATTAAGCCTTATGAACAAAGAGCCGCCCTCAAATGCTTAACTGACGCCGTTCAATACATGATCCCCGAAATCCAAGATGCCACATTTGCCGCCCAGCTCAGTTCACGAACAAACAAACCTCCAGAGATTCAGCCGATGCTCGACATTCATCAACTAAGGTCTAAAGATAAACAGCCAACAGAATGAGTCATCATCCAGCTCCTTAGTCTGCCAGAGAAAATAGCAACGAAGAAGTTATTGATATCAGAATAATTAGCATGTTTGTTTTGTAGATATTTAGATTAGTTTAGTATTTATAGACCCTTTCATGCATTTAGAAAGGGTCGTAAAATTTTGTATAAGACTTAACAGACTGGAGTTTGCACTATTGTGCTTCAGCCTCTATTCTTTTATGAAACTCGACCAGCTGCTTTTATTTTAATGAAGAAAGTTTCTTAATTCAATTGTGCACTATTGTCGTTGATTTGAGGAATGTTGATGCATCAAAGTAAAAGCTATACGTAGCGATTCATATCGGGAGTGACTTGCTATTCAACTGGTATTTTTATCTTTTGTTTAGATTCATTCTGAGTATATTATTTCGCTGTGTAATTATTCTTGCTACTGTTAATTGTATGCATGCATAACAACAGGAGATCCTACTCATACCACTATTGGATGTTTAGATGATATGCCTTATTTTTAATCATGTTTGCATTAATAGTATGAATGTTTAAAGTTTAAGTAGCATTGTTTTAATCGCTGTGCCTAACTATTTAGGTACATCAATCTTGAATGGTTTAATATCTATGTTCATATAAATGCAGTCATCTATATAATTGTATTTTTTGGATATAGAACATCAAAAGCTACGCTTTAGATTTTCAAATAGATTCCCGGGATAGTTTCATTTAATTGCATTTCTGTCAATAGCTTTAGTCATTCACCCACCATTACCATTATTTACAAAGTATTCATTTATCCCATCCATCTATTGCTAGGAAACTGGTCCCATTATCCCCAGTCGGAGCCACTACACCAAACGGAAAAGGAGCTGCACTAAGGTCCGGACCGGGTGGTTTTCCCCAATGTTGGTGCAACGATTTTCGAGGCTTCAACATTTTTGGCGCTAGAAGGAGGGCCCAACTATGAATGGCAAGTAAACCAAAAACCACAAGCCATTCCAAGAGTAATTCTCCCTCCGAATCTCCTATTCATTCTCGATCGTGTGCTGGTTCTCCAACACGTAATCAAGAAGAACAGGGATTAACAACCACTGCTTACACCCATCAACCCTCAGAACAATTGAGTCTTGAATCCCCTGAAGTCCAGTCTCTTATCCATCAACTTCAGACTTTCTCGATCTCGCCACAAAGATCTAAGGAGTCACAAAGCAGTACGACTTCGCAGTTCAACCTATCTCATCCACTCACCAGACTGCAAAGTGGAAAACTTGGTATTGAACCCATTCAGTTCCCCTTGCCCGAAAGGAAAAGGGCCAAGAAGCACACTAAGCAGTCCGATAGTGAGGAACTTTCATTCACATCCTCCATCTCATCTTCTCATCTGCAAAGTCGACCATCCACTCCCCCACTGCATATTGTAGTCCACCAGGGAACATCAGCTTCAACACCTCAATCAGCTCACCCTTCAGTATCTTCATCATCCCATACATCTGGAACCCCAATAGTAGTATCAACTCCTGGTACTGTTACAATGGCGGACCCATGGACGAGACCGGGCGCAGTCAATATGCCTGCGCCATTGCATCCTTTACCAGATGCACCAGAAAAATGGCTCCCTAAATTCAACCCAGATGATGGAACTCAGGCCGAAGAACATATTAATAATTTTATGCTATCGGTCAACCTAAAAGGGGTAGCCCATGAAGATGTTGTTGTCAGACTTTTCCCTTATACCTTACAAGGGTCGGCTGGATCATGGTATTTTTCGCTACCTTCTGGATCCATTACTAACTGGAATACATGCCAAGAGCAGTTTTTGACTAAGTATGGAGATGATAGGTCTTTAGCAACCTTAATAAATGATCTCTCCAACTTAAGGATAGAATATAGGGAACCCATCAAGGAATTTAATGCTCGTTTTAATAAACTCCTTAATAAAATCCCTACAGCTTCCAAACCAAGCGAACAAATACAAAGCGAATGGTATATCACTGCCTTGCCTGCTAATATAGCTATTTTTGTAGATCGGGCTGGGAAAACTACCTTAGCTGAGAACATGAAAGAATCACTTGATGTTGAGAAGCGCATTAATTCTTTAGAGAAGAAAGCTGCCTTGGAGGATAGAAAAGCCAAAAAGTCTCTTTTAAAGAAGACTCCAAAAAGAAAAGTTATAAAGACCCATATGATATGGAGGGACTACAAAAAGTCCTGAAAACACTGTCCAATGAAATGATTGACATTAAAAAACAGGTGGCCGAATCAACAAGCAAAAGACCTTTTAGGACTTACAAGAAAACAGAAGCCAAACCACCTAATGTCATATCAAATGCCAACTCTGACCAGGAAGAAGAAGAAGAAGAGGTAACCCCACCACCAGACGAAGAAGAAGAAGTGGCCGAATGTCATGGAATGTGGGACTTTATACTCCCAGATCCTGATACAGATAATGAAGAAGAAGCCTTTCCAGTCACCACTAGGAGTAAAGGTGTTCCTGATCCTGTTCAGGTAACTTCAAAGAAAAGAAGTCCAGGTGCTACTACAACAAAAGAGAAAACCCCTCCAAAGAAAACACCCGTAGCAGCCTCTCAAAACCAACCCCCAACTCCTCCGTCAACCTCTAAAACATTAGTGGTATCCGATTCCATGGAGTACAATATCGTTGATGACATGAAAAAGACCAAAGCCAACATAACCATGTTTGAGCTTAGCAAGCTTAAACATCAGCAAAAGCTACTCCTTAAAGAATTGAACGATGTCCCTTCCATTCCTCTTCCTAGTTCAAAGGTTGCAAACGACTCAGGACAGTCTCCTCCAGGTATGGTTGAAGCCACAGATTCCGTCCTAATCGGTGATAAGTCAAGCTCTCACACTCCACCATTTCTCCTAACCTATGAAATCTATAATAGAAACTTGCACAACTGTTTAATTGACTCGGGGGCATCTTCTAACATAATGTCAGCTTTAGTTTGTTCCAAACTGAACATAGAACCCCAGAAGTCTGCTATCCATATTGTTCAATTAGACAGGACTAAGGTGCAGGTGGTTGGTGAAATTAATTCCGTAACTATCAGGTTGTTAGCCGATCCAAGAATAGTACAAAGAATTGATATCCTTATAGCTGATATACCTGAGTTTTATGGTCTGATTTTAAGCAGAGATTGGTCCGAAAAATTGCATGCGTACATCTCCACTGATTGGTCACATATGTGGCTCCCTTATAAAGGCAAGCCAAATTAGATCAAGATAAACCGAGAAAAACATATGACTCATACAGTTACCGATTTCGAACAGGAGAATCACCCTATAGCTTTCAACAATAATATTTTGGGCAATTATTCATCCGAGTCATTCTTTGGCAACTTT
>APFE030637826.1:0-26939 GCA_000404065.3 Pinus taeda
CATAATGTTTTGGAGGCTCATAATTACAGTTCATTTAGATAAGATCATGTTCAAAATGTAGAAAATGAGGACCAAGATTAGAATTGGGAAATTGAAATTCCCTAGGACCCTTATTTTGGTATATATGTTCCATTGATCATGCAAGATTACTACATGTCAAATTCAGGTAAAAATAGGTTCTGTATTTGTATTTTTCGTTGTAACCTTGCAACTACATTTATTTGATGCATGTTATTTTGAGATTTATGTTTCATATTTAATCATTATAATGTTTGTTTCATATCTGTGATAGGAAATAAAGTTGGATTTGATGAGGCTGGGACCTATTTCCTTTCACATAGATAGTGTCCTACAATTGTTAAATGATAAATAAATAATTTAACAAGACTAATGAAAAACATCAATGGGCTCATTCAAGTACATGAAACTACCTTGATGTCTAACTCTGATAGCTTGCAAAATTTTAATGGTTTATATGTTGATTTTGTTTGGGGCATTTTGTTGAGTTTTGAGTTTTATTTTGGTCAAAGATTATGTTAGTCCATTCAATACTTGTAGTTCTTACTTCATGCTTAGATTCATAGATCTAGTTTTATAATCATCATTGACTCTTTATATATTTAGTGGTTTGAAGAAGTTTTTATTTCCTTTCACTTTGTGGCATGACTTTAGCATCTTCACTTTTAGAATCTAGTAGATTATTATGGTTATTTTATATTTTCTTGGAAAATAATTATTGATATTTGAAAAGGGAAATGAGCTATGGGTAGCTAAGTGAAGATAAAAATGGTTTATGTACTAGGTTCTTGCACATTCATCATAGGAGACATATTGACATGAGACTGACATTCTTTTGTATAGTCTTTTCAGTCATTTTTTAGCCAGGCTTACAAGTCTTTTAGGTAATAAGTTGTTTGGGTCCCCACATCTCCTTACGACAAGTAAGGAATGAGATAACATGAGTCAGTCCAACTCATGCACCGAATCTATTTTTTACCTATTGATTTAAGTGTTTTGTTACCACTTATCACCCACAAAATTCTGCCATAACATAACCCAACTTGAAGACAAAACTTCTCATCTTCCTTTTACATAAATTCTCTATGGAACTCCCTATTACACTTTCCTGAGACCAATGTCCCTTCCTGGTAGGTCTCTCCACCATACCACTAATCGCACAATAAACGCACACTAGTAACTACCACATTCTATAAATATCTCTAGTCCCAGTCATTGTTGTCCTTGTCACACTAAACCAATATAATCTTGCAGACCTACTTCTTATCATATTTTTTTTTTGTGTTATTTTGTGTCTTTTACTTTAGCACCATCTTTTATTTCAACATTTGTAGGTAGTGATAAATGGTTACTTTGACACAACACTAGAAACTCAAGTGTCAGCATAATTATCGATTACAAGAATGTGGCATTCAATATCGAGAAAGGAGTTAGTGATTTTTCTTCATTGCATGAAGGTTGATTGAACTGTAATTGAATTGTTGCCTATCTAGTAGTGTTTGTATCTAGTATTTAGTGACTTACATGATCATGTTATATTTTTGAAAAGCTCAATTTCCATCAAGTATATCTTTTTTTCGGTCTATGAAAAGGATTATATGAGGGGTCTAAGTGGTTAGGTGTTGAGATTTATAAAGGGTGTGATTTTATATTGGTAATGGAAATGAAGTTGGATTTGATCTTTGACTGGAAATGAAGTCAGATTTGATGAAGATGGGACCTATTTATTCTCACATAGATGGTGTCCTAGTATTAAATGATAAATAAATAATTTAAGAATTCTAACACTAAGCAACAATGGTCTCATTCAAGTACATGAAATTGTGTTGATGTCTATCTCAAATATCTTAGAAAATTTTAATTGTTTGTTTGTTGCTTGTTTAGAGGATTTTGTCAAGTTTGAAATTTTTGTTGTATTTTGGTCAAAGATTTTTTCAGTCCCTTGAATGCTTATAGTTCTCATTTCATGCATATATCAATAGATATAGTTTTATTTTTATAATTATTATTGTTTTTCTTCTTATATATATTTGGTGGTTTGAGGAAAGATATTTTATTTCCTTTCACTTTGTGGCATGATTTCAACATCTTCACCTTTTAGAATTTAGTAAATTATTATTATTATTTTATATTTTCTTGGAAAAAATTATTGATATTTGGAAAGGGAAATAATCCTTGGGTAGCTAAGAGAAGAGAAACATGGTCTATGTACTAGGTTCCTGTGCATTCATTGTAGGAGACCTATTAGCATGAGACCAACATTCCTTTTATGAAATTACACATTTGATGCCAAGGCAGAGCTAAGTTCACTGACCTGGGAAAAATAGTGGCAGTTAATCATAATTTTAAGGAGATTAGATTGTTGGTTTCAAAAGTAGGATTGTGAAAATTGTTTGAACTAGTTCTTATTTTTATCATATTTACTAGGAAATTTGTGTCTTGTTGATTGTTTTACATTTGCAATGACCTTGTGTAGAGTTGGTTTAAAGAACCTAATCTTAGAGCGAGAAGACTCTCTACAAACTACAATGACTACATTGGCTCAAATTATTAATGCTTGGAGGGCACTCAATGTTCTTGGTGTTTCCATGTCTCTTCGCTCAAAGCATCAACGGATACAATGGTATGGCCATAACATCACTTAATTTGATCCTATTTACTAATATCCTCATCGCTTGAAGGAGAGACATGATCAGCTGAGCATGTACCATTATGATTAGATGAGAGAAAGGTGAGCAAGTAGATCCTTAAAAAAATGTTGAAAGAGGCCCTCCTCTTACTAGTAACAAACAACTTGAAACCACATGCTTATCACCTTAACAGCCAAAGGTCTTTTATTTTTATTTCCATGGTGTAGTTGGTTGTAAGTCTCAGGAGAAAAAATGGTTCCTATGAGAAACTAAGACATGTCAATCATCCATTTCTTCATTAGGATCAAACAAAACAACTACCATTTCTATAGTAACTTTCTATTGCATGGCTAAACTACCTAATTAAACTTCCTTATCTGAGTAAGTATTGTTAGGAAGGATTTCCTTTTCCAAGGCCTCGTGTATGTTAAGCACTGTAGGGAGTAAAAATTCTTGAAAGTGTCAATTACAGCTCATTAAAATTGGTTCTTTTCCCACAACAACATATTTCATATCAACGCTGCCCTTGTAGACATATTCGATTGCACATCTACCATATCATTCTTCGAACACGATTGTGTATTTTTGTTTGTATAGGTCTGATACCTTTTCTTATGAATCATTCAGCATTACTAATATTCCCTCTATGTCTACTCCAAGCATTATTCTTTTATGTTTGGAAATAGAATTTTGTTGTGCTTATTGAAGACCAAATTTCTAAGGAAGTCGTGAACCACATTTCTAATGAGCCATCTTACATGACATATGATCTAATCTCTTCATTTCCAATTGATCCTTTTGACTTTATGGGTACCAATGGATCTAATATTTGTAATAGGAATTGATTGGTGTTTTACAAAGGAAGCTTGTACTTGCATTTCCTCCCAATGGAGAGAAAGGAGCAGTAAAGATATCTTGTTGCACTAAACCATTGATTTGTGGTTTGTCTGATATTGACGGCTCTATACATCTGGGTTCTCCATAACAATGAGCGAATTCATCCTACAATGAATTGTAATGAACATAACTCTTATTTGAAAATTTCGCCACATTTCTAGGAACTTGATCATTTAAAGATATTTTCTATTATCTAGAAGAGTTCATAGGTTGTATGCTAAAAATTCTCCCATGTTTCCCTTTGTCATGTGTACTTGAAACCGTTTTCTATCAATTTAATTGATTCCTTTCTTGCCTTTAGATTTGATCATTAGAACATACTTAAATGTTGAGAAGCATTGTTGATATGTTTATTACAGTACTAATAAATGAAGTTTTTCTTACAGAATTGCAAGGTCCTACCTGCCAATATCGCAACCCCAATGGTTAGCATGATCGATATGACGCAATAGACAAAGACAAGATTTTCACATGAAGTGGGCTGAATAATATGATTAAATGGAGCATCAGTTAGCATAGATCTCAATTTCACCTGATGCTCCTTTGAGTATTACATGCCTATTTAAGTGAAACTTCAATAGTACATATCTATTCCTTTTCAAAATTATATCGTGAAGCACCATATTAATGATGCCCCACAAACCTTCACCTTCAGGGGGGTTGTGTCTTCTTCCCATGATTTCCATGATTTTATGTAGAGTGCAGTAGAATAATTGCATCATATATCCAGTGTGTATATAGGTGTATGCATGTATTCATGTTGACCCATATCAAACTAATTTTAATATTTTCAATATTTGGAATTAACATGGTTGCAAGCTTCCATTTCTATAATTGCAATGAAACTGTTAAGAGTTTTGAACATGTTTATTAGGGATTTGAACATTCGTGGGGTATGAAATGCCCCTGCTTTACCATCCAACCGAGAGAAGTCACCTTGTAATCTAAATTCTCCACTTGCAACTACAGAGTATTTATGTACAAGAGAATCTCCTATTGGGACTCACCTCTTTCTAACATGAATTTAACTAGGGTAGTTTTGATTTTCCAATAGTGATATTCTGTATTTTACATATATTAGGTGTGCCTTCATCGAGTATTACGCAGGTCTAGATTCCAATGTCTTATATTTCCTTCAACCTCTGTATTTCATTGAAATATTCTTCCCACTCTTGCTTCATTTTCAATCATTTCAATTCCTCTCTAGCTACCCTAGGGGTATACTCCAAATAATATACTACAAAGACTTTTATGTCATCTTGTTCTCTCATGTGTAAGGAGACTCCTTGACCTTTACTTGTGTGATGGTTAAGGGAAGAACCATGATGAGACATGGATTTTGATAAAACAAGGTATGACGGAGTGGGATAGGGGATGTAAGGAAAAGATCATGTGGGAGAGACCAACAAAATAGTGTCCACTAGCCTGAAAGATAAAGCAGAGCTACTTGGAAGCATAATATCAACAATTCCAAATGGGCTTGAATTTGGGCACCAACTTATTAACTAGCAGTGACCTTCTCCATATTCACAAGGTGAGGTTCATGAATAGGGCCATAGTTGTAGTCATTTGTTTCCATAACCAGATTTGAATACCTTTATTTGAGATGAATGAGATTATTTCCCCTCATTCCATCCCTTTTATGTAGGTATTCATGATCTTCCATCTGACAGGAAATCACAGAGATGCATAGTGATGGCGTGTTGGGAGGAGTTGGTGGTATCAATGGTGTCTAGAGAAAACCACATGGGGTTGTGTATGTTGAATATTTTTGAAGAAGGTTTTCATCCATGATGATATCAGTGATAATTTTTGTAATGTATAAACTAGAAACATTGTCACACCTAGAAACACTGTCACACTTAGAAACACCCATGCCATGACAGCAAAGCACCACATGCAATAACATGCATGCCAAATCTAGTAAGGAACTCACACATGCAAATCGATACCTGCAAACAATATTCTTGTAGCTACTTGATCTTATTCTTCCTTGTTTTTTCCTTCCATCCTCTCGCCCTATTTTCCTTTCTTGATCCAATGCCGAAGTGATCCAAGAAAACTCTAAGCATCCAAGAGTGAGTGAGAGAGAGAGAGAGAGAGAGAGAGAGAAGGAGTAATGAGAGAGATCGAAAAATGAACTAAAAAAAGGTTACATTGACCAATCCTGCCCACTGATCGTCAGAAGCCTTTTTATCAACGAGGCCTCTATTTTCTTCAATTTCAATTATTTTCCTTCAATTTCCTCCTCACATGCACCCTATCTAACCTACTTTTCCTTTCCACTTCCTCAATCCAGTAGAATCCTCTCTTTCCATATTCTTTGGTTGGCTTGAAGTCACCTCTTAATAGGGTCCAATTTCTACCTCTTTAAGGACCAATAAATTTCCTTTAACTTAGTATTAGGTTCCCTCGAATTTCTCATATTCGAAAGTGACATGTCCAAACATAATTTCTTCCTCAACATGATTTGTCTCAGAATCTTGTTAATTTGTTACATAACTCCACATTGGCTATTTGTTTTCTTGAGCTTAATGTTTTGTTGTGGAAATTTGTTTGCAGCAATGGAAACTCCACTTGCAACATATGGAAAGTAAATAATAGTAGATGGGCTTGAATATGGGGAAGAAATGCCAACACGAATATAATTCTCTTTGCTTTCACCTTGAGCAACATCCTTGGATGATTGTGTATGAAATAACACTTGTATTGGAGAAATGACAAACCTTTCATCATAAGGTCCCTTCAACTCTCTCAAAATCCCTTTGAAAATTAAATTATGTTTTTCCTTAAACTACACATAATTTAAGTGTTCTCTTGTTATTTAGTGAATGAAATGAAAGCAAACATATTTCTATAAGCATTTTAGCTATACACTATCATTTTTCTAGACATGGATTCATAAGTACCACAATGCCTTAGTATCCTTCATATATTATCATGTTAAATATATTGAAATAAGGCATAGGAACCTAATAAGCGCATCCGGCCACATAAGATTTCTCTTAATTATGTTTAGAGTTTACACCAAAATGTTTAAACCAACATAGATCCATGTTAACTCCAAATCTACCAAGCTGAAAGAGGAATCAAATATCTGAAGATGCAAACCTATGTTTGAATACAAATCTTGAGGAAAGGTTTGCACCTAGAGATATTTTATTATCTCAACACTTGGTAGATCACATTCTAAACATGGATGTATATTTGCCTTCATAATTTTATTTATGTTTATATAAATATCATATCTTTATATATAGAAGCATTATTATTTTTAATTTTATTAAAAGCTTGATAATACATAGATTTACAAATATATATGACAATATTTCTTTGACATGTTCTATAATGTTTTAATATAATATGTATAGCATTTATGATATATATTCATAGACTAGTAAATATTGATTTTTTCTATGATTATTAATTAAATTTAAATATGAGTTTTTAGAGTATAATGGTCATGAATATGAATCGTTATTTTAATCTATATGGATGCAATTTTATTGAGAAGTCACACGTTCAAGTCTCTAAACACCCTTGAGTTTAGGCTCCATGATTGGGCAGCAAGAACTGTTCCCTTCAGGTGGATCTGCTTGGTACAAATATTATGTGGGCATAGTGGTCAATGATCTCTGGAGTCTGTGAACCACACACACAAAGGATATATATTATATATTATATATATATATATATATATATATATATATATATATATATATATATATATAATTTTATATACTATATAAAAATTTTAATACGCTTATTAATAAGGTTGATAAGCATGATTATTTTGGAATATAGTTTCCAAAATTTTAATTCAAATATTAATAATTATTGGGGTGAATGATAGGGATTTAACCTCCATGGAATATTCTATAATATTTTTAATATCCATGAATCAAAGGTTGATATTTATCTCAAAATTAGTTATGCTATTTATTCTATTTTAATTAAATTGATTAATTAAAAAATATGTCATACACACATATGACATGAATATGAGATATCGTTTTTGAGCATGTGCTACTAGTAAACCATCATGATGGCCCAATGTTATAAAACAACTTATTTTAAGGTTAAGAATCTTCATGAATCCCCATGTTTATTGTTACATGTTTTTTAAAAGATATATATGTTTAAATCATATATTATATGGTTTCTTCATTTTTAATAATCTTGTGACATGTTCTTTTATAGATATATATTTTTAACTCATATATTAATTCCTTTTTATAATTAAAAAAATAAAATATAAAAAAAATTAATTGAACCCATTTATTAGTTTTATTATTTTTTTTGAGCCAATATTATGTTGTTTTATTATTTTTCTTTGATTTAATGTTTCATTTTATACACATTGCAAAATCTCCGCTACATGGAGGCAATATTTAAATGTTTACATTCACTTACAACCACAACAACATCTTCCCCATATTAATCCATATTTAAATGTCTAGGCTTATTTATGGACACGATAACATCTTCCCCATATTGTACTGTAAAGCACCTCTTTGTACAATAATAATAATAATAATAATAATGAAACTAATATAAATTAAAATTAAAAACATGAAGTCCCCTAATATTTATCTTAGGTCTATTTCTAGAATCTTAATTCTATTTAGAGTTTACACCAAAATATTTAAAAAGAAAAAATTAAACAAGTTCAATAACAATTTTTTAACAAGTGTTATGTAGTAGCTAGTACATGTTGCTTAGTTTAAATATAGCTAATTGGAGTTTGAGTTTGTGAGATGATCAATTAAAGATTTCATATAAAAATAGAAATGAAAGTGAAAATGTTGTGCTAAAATGGCGCTTTTGGTTGAGCACCCTACCTCATTGGGTCTAATGAAACTTTATAACTTTATTTCTTTGGTAGTGCTTTTCATTCAAATTGATATGGAGAAACTTAGTTTCAATTGAATGTGATGTCAATTCCAAGAAACTTGTTTTGCACAACAATTTGTCTCCTACAATTTCATGACCCTTGTACATTATTGATATAGAGTTAAATGCAATTTTGTTTGTGGTAGTGAAGGCAGTGGAATATGGAACAAAAAAGATATTCTTATCTCTCAAATGGTGTCATGTTTTAAACAAGACTAGTTTATTTCGTAGAGAAAAATCAAGTTGGGGTGATCTATAATTTGTGATTTCCTATTAAATTAATTTTTAAATTAAATTGTAAAGACAAGTTAATTAATACTTATGAATAATAAGTAGTTGTTTTACTTTTAATTTAACAACTACATTATAACTAGCACAATTGTATAAACTAAATAATTAATAACTATAGATAGATATCAAAACACACATTCACTTTGAATAAAACTAGAGTAGATTAAAGAACTTTAACAAAATTCATACATTAACTTTTTGCATGGTAATTAAGATCGATCTTTTGTGTTTCGTTCGAGGAAAGAAGGTAAAAAATCTTCAACAAAATAATTGAAATGGATGAGAAATTGAAGGCAACCTCCAATAAATGTTGAGCAATCTCTCATTCTATAGTGACTTGAAGCGAAATGGAACTTCAAAGTGGGATCCTAGTAATACCCCTGCTACTGCACACTAGTAGAATTAGTTTGGATCCCATACCCCAACATCTGCATCTTAAAATTTGAATACCCTAAAATGAAATGAATGTTGAAAATAACAACAAGAAATGTTAAAAATAGCATCAAGGAAAATCCTAATTTAATTTTTCAAATTAAATTGTAATTCTAATTCTCATAACAACTTATAATAGTTAACTAAGTTAATTTTACTTAGTTCGCTTAGGTAGTTAAAGTTTAGGGTATAACTAGAGTCATATAGCATGTCTCCTACAATTAGGAGCACTAGATGAGTTTATTTTGAGTTGTAATTATTTAATTAAGTTTAATTGAGTTAAATTCAGTTATACTAGTTTGAACTGATGGAGGAACTAGTGGAAGATACAATAGTGGGGTATAACCTACATTAGTAGGGTGTAACCAACACTATTCAACCAATAAACGGAAGATTCACTCATAATTAACTCATGCATGTGAGATCATATAAATACCCAATTGAGATTGGAGTTTAGGGACAATGTACTATCAATTATAAAATCATCTAAATTAAACAGATGATGGATACATTCAAAACAAGGCCTAAAATAACTCATTCCTTAATTATAAAACTCACTAATTTTAACCATTCAAATTTCCTTTAATAGGAGGAATGAAGGAAAAATTTTAAAAATTGTTTTGGTGACCATGAGTTGGTGAAACCAAGAAACAGGAAGCACAAGATTATGTGTGGAGCTTGTGAGACAAAGGTTTGTCAAGAGAAGCTTGTGCACAAGTTGGTAGTGAGATAGATTACAATAGTGCAGAGGTTGGTCGGGCTTGAGAAAATTGTTGTAATCTTCTCATATTTTCTGATTGATGCAATATACACATAGCAAGGGTTTTCAATTGTGGCTTTCCCTAGAAAATTATTGTGTTATGTGTGATTGAATTCTTTCTCTTTTATGCTTTATGATTTCAATGATTGTTTATTTTTTCCGCTGATGATTAGAGTAGATTCAAGTCAATTGTTTTAGCATATCACAAACTATAGTTTGAATCTACAAGCAACTTCTACATGGTATAGTAGCTAAAATCACTATAGAAGAGGAGAATATGAGTTTGTCTTTTCCAAGAGAAATCAAATTTGTAGTATCATACTTCAGAGCTAGCAGGATGTCATTCTATAGATTGAGACTCGAATATGCCCTTGAGGGTAGTTCGAACTATATTGCTTGGAAGAACAGGATGGAGGCAGTGCTGGAAGACAACAAGCTTAAGGAAATCATAGACAAATATATTCCTAGGCCAACTGATGCTCAGGATCTGGTAGAGTAGAGAAAGTGTGTGGCAAAGGTGAGAAGGATTTCAAGATCATATTTTCTTGATCCTCCAAGGTAAGGAAACTCCATTTTTAATGTGGAAGGACATGTCTAATATCATGTGTTTTACTTGTCATGATTTCGGGCACTATGCCACAAAATCCCCACAAAAGAAAGCAAGCAAGAAGGAGCATGTAATAGCAGCAGCAGGTAAAGCTCTAGCTTCACAATTCGAAGTTGATTTCACCCTCATTGCATGCATAGCAAGCACAGTAACGGGAAGCATGCAGTATCTCGATAGTGGTGCCTCATTCCATATGATGGGGAATTGAGCTGTCTTCATTGACTTGGAGGAGAAAGGCCTCAAGAAGATCATAGATCTTGGAGATTATGGGAGGTATAGCATGACCGACATTAGTATAGTCACTTTTCAGAGGGAGTCTAGCTCCACTTGCAGACTCACAGATGTGATGTATGTTCCATAACTAAATAACAATCTTGTTTCCATCCCAGTATTAGAATACTATGGCTATAATGTGATATTTAGCAAAGGAAAGGTTTTCCTTAAACACATCACCACAGCACAAGTGGAACAGATCGATGTGTGAGTCAAGAACCTATATGCACTTGAGGTACAAGATGCATGCAAAGCCTTGAGGAGGAAGGCAAATGTTAGAGACATAGTGTTTTCATCCCTCTGTATTTCCCAAGGCTATGGAGAGAAACCTAGAGGTAACCAAATAACCACTTGCAAAGTTGGAATCTAGCCCTTCCAGCTTCAGAGAGGGACCTCTCTATCTTATTTATATTTGTTTTCTTAAGATATTAGGCTAGATATTGAGTTATGAGTTTGTTTTTTAAATATTCGGTAGGAAACTACAGGGAAAGTCCATTGGGAATGGAGTCATGAGCCTGTGGGTGATCAAATACAAAAATGAAAGAACATATGAAACAGGGCAGGGTAGGCAAGATTTTGGATCTTTAGAGCATTTGTGGAGTGCATAGGGTGAAATGATTTAGATTCAGTTAAATATAGAGCATGTTAGGATGAATTCTATATTTAAAATCAGAGTGAAAACACAAATATTGTTTATAAGCTAGAGGAGAGTGTATTTAAACAAATTCATCCCTTAATCTTCTTTAAACAATAGAAACAACAAAACACATGGAAAAATGAGGAAATAACAATTTCACATGAGAAAGAATATCACCAATTGCTTGACACAGGAATCCTGAAACAAACTCTCTGTATTATTGGAATTTATCACTTCAGTACTACTGCAAAACTTACATCAAAAGGTCTACCTTATTCATACGAGTCCCAACCTTTTCTAAGACTTATTTATGAATATTTATAGAAAACAGTTACATCTCACATCAGATTTCAAAATAAAATATATTTACAAATAATATTTGTTAAAGACACATTTATTTTAGATATAAAAGAAGAAAAATAGGGAAAATATTCTGAACTTTGGTGCGCTGCTAAGGCTATGTAGGAATTTGGTGATGACTGTAGCTATTTCGCTTCAAATGTTGTTACCATGATGTTGAAGATTTTTTGCTTCTGTCACACTTCACTCAATCAACTCTAGCAACTAGTCCCACATTTCTTCACTTGGGAGAGAAAAGTTAACCATATTTCTAAACCTTTCATCCACCTCGGTGTAAGTGTCAAAAGTTTTCTTATTGACAAAAAGGTGGTGGATTTCATGTTTAATATTCAAATCAAATTGTATTCCCTATATGAATGCTTCTCCACTAATAACTCTTTTGGCCTTTACAAATTTAGAAGCATCAACACCTATGTCACACAATTGTTCATGGTAGGCTTCTAATGGGATAAATTTTCCATTAGAATTTGTGAGAGTAGGTAAACCCTTTTCCTACAACAGTGTGAATTTTCTGTTAAACCTCCTCACTTGCAACTCAAGGTCTTTGCATTTACTCTTTGGTTGTATCATTAAATTATTTTTTGTTAATATTCTCTTAACCTCCATGATTGTTGATGTCCTATCTAGAATGTTCAAGTCTTCCATTTCCTCCTTGGTTTTGGAATTTAACAAATTGATAATATTTTGTGCCTCTATTTTTTTTGTGCTCCAAATATTCCTTTGTGTTCTGTATTGGTTTTTTTACTCTTTGCACAAGTTCTTCCTTCTCAAACGTTATCTGGATTAAAGGCCACATATCTTTTATGTTGGCATTTTTATTCTTCCAAATATTGTTCTTAGCCTCTGCAAACACTTGAATGACAAAGGAATAGTCTTCATATTTTTCTATCTGTTGGATGAGCTTGTAGTTTTTCTACATTTCTGACAAATATGCATTATCAATTTTAATCTTATTCTCCTCCGTCCTAGTAAGTGTTGTTGACAATTTTTATTTCTCAACCTGAACTACTGACATCCAAAGCATTGGTAAGCTCTTCTGTAGACTCTAAAGTTGGGGCATTTGCTGAATTTTTTGATATTATACCTATGCCTGATGTAGATGCTCCTTTTGCTTCCCACTATTCTTTCTATTTCAATAGTGCTTCCATGCCCTACTCCATCTTTTGTATCTGTGAATTCTACTTAACCACTATAGTAAATAATTTTTCTTTCTCCTTTTCTATATTAACAACCTCTTTAGCTTAAGGATGTTCTGTGGAGGGTAGCTTCAGTTGCTTCCTCAATGCTTGAATGTCTACCAACTTTCTCTTGAGGATATCTTTTTTGTTTCTTTGATATCCTTAGGGTCATGTCCTAGATTTATGATGAAATCTTCTAGAGATTTGATCTTGTTGTCCTTAGAAAATTATGACATATTCTCAATCTTTAACTGAGAATTCATATTATTCAAAGATGGTTGTAATCTTAAAGCAGTCATGGCTGAACTAGTATGTGTTGAGAATATTAGTTCTCTTATTTCTTTGTGTAAATCAATTTCATTGATTGCATGTATCTTCAAATGGAGGCTTTCTAGTCTTCAACACTCCTTCGAGCTAGTATTAAAGGTTATATAAAGTCCAAAATTCAGAGTAGGTGGAAGCCTTCAAAGCTTCATTCTTCAATTTTATCTCCCTGTATCTTGAAAATATAATTTGCTGAGTTGAAATTTGGGAACTAGATGATAATGGAGACTAGATTATTGTATTTGCAATGCGTGACTGTATTGTTTCTTCCATTTGAGTAGAAGGAGTGATAGGAGTTCCTCACAAAATCACTGTGGTTGTTTGTTCTGTGTCCCTTTCTTCTGGATTTTCATTTTGGATAGTAATTACCTGAGTCTTAAACTGAGGATTGACCTAAGGATCTAATTTTTTAGTAGTGTTTGGATCCTTCTTTTTCCTTTTAAAAACAATAACCTATGCATCTTGATTTTCAGAATCAACAGGGGACATGGCTTCCCTTTCCCTTTTGCCCTCCTTTTCCTTGGGAAGAGGTGTCTTCATAGACGACCGACTAACAAGTTGTTCTTTAGCTTCCTATAAAGTGCCCTCTATCCATTCCTCTTAGTTAGCATATTGTTCAATTTCAGGCCTTGGTGTTTGTGCATAGGAGCTACTCTTATGTTCCAATATGAACTTATAAATGATGCTTAATGGATTATAGGACCAAGAGAAACTAAGCTTGACTTTCATCTAACCCAAAATAGTGTCCACTTCCTTTGTTACAACTCTAGTGTTGATAACATAGGCACCTATATGAGCCTTCAATTTGAATTGTTCTTTCTTCTTGTAGGAGACAAAATGAAACTCATCCATGTTTAGCATTTTCCTAGTGTATTCTAATGCAAATATCCTAACTGGTACAAACACTGGAAACTTGTAAGGAGGTAATTCTGATCCATAAACTCTAATCTCAATGCAGTTCTGGTATAAACACCAGTCTCCAACTTTGGATTGCTCTGACAAGTGTAAAAATTTATTTATTTCTGGTGAAATCCTTGGGATCAAATCAATACTAAGCAAACATAGTGAGGTATGTAAAAAAAATTCAACAAAATAAGTATAATAATACTCCTCTAAGTTATTTCTAACCAGAGAAGTCTAGCAAATCACTAACCTAGGGTTTCCTTCGTTATTTTTCTTCCATAAAGGCAACTTGAACCTGTCTGATTGGTAAAGAAGCATGAGGTAAACTAGCATTGATTAATACTTAAAGACACCTTCAACTTTGAAATTGACAAATATGTCATGGACTGAGTTGGCCAAAAACTGACTATAATTGAAAAGGATTGATGGTTTGTTTCCAACTGCAAAAATAGATAAAAATCCTAACACTATCTCATCTATCCACTGATCATTATGGCACCCAAGTAGTTGGGTTACCATAGAAATTACCTACTTGCACATTTCAGGGAAAATTGAGACTAGATATGGGGGATTTGTCCAAGGTAATTCAAAATTTTGTGGAAGGAAACAATCAAAATTTTGGGCTCTTTGACGGTATGTAATTTTTCATACAATTCCATTAAAACATTGGCAGAAAAGTAATGATGGGAGGCCTAATATTCAATTTGTAGGGTCTGGCAAATAATTTCAGGGAAATGGAGAAAATAACTTCATTGTTATAGGAAATAACAACCCTTTGACTTGGAAAATATAGGAGCTAGCACAAGACAAAGAATTCAAGGAAAAAGTGAGTCTGGTGGGAGACAAACTAAGGGAGAAGTGATTCCCAAATAATAAAGTCATCACTTTTGTCCATGAACCTTTTCTTTGACCAGTTGTAGAGCTCATACAGGTCAAATTTGGACTAGGCCTTGAAAATCTTATAGTAGGTGTCTATCAAGGGGGATTTGTCAAAATCTGGGGCTGGGGGAATGAGAGGATTTGATGCTATAACCTTTCCCTTCCCTTTACAGGTTGACATCATGAAAATGAAGAAGGGTAGCAAAAGAAAATTTTTGGAGAAAATCTTTTAATAGAGGAAGCACTGAAGAATAGAATTACCTATGGAAATTGTCAATTGCGCATAGGGAAGTTGTTGTCAAAATATCAGAGTTGATAAAAAAAATTTCTTTGCCCTATGAGATTAAGGGCGAGCTAAAAGAAACAATATACTGAATCAAAGGATTTTTATAATAATCGAATTGGTTGTATAACGACACAATTACCATTTATGGAGCTGGAGGGATTAGTTTTAAAACAAATAGATGACAGGAATTAATGACATAATGTTCATTTATATTTCGTGAGAAATATTTGAATGCTAAATGGATATGTGAAATGGAGGGGGGGTGATGTACCAGGACAGATGGCAAAAACAGAGTGGCAGGGATAGCAGTTATGTGGCAAGATATGAGTTGTGAAGGGGGAGATAAATGGTGGGAGAGGAGTGGTGGAGGGATGAGCCGATGACGGGAGAGGATTGGCAGAGGGTCAAACTAGTGGTGGGAGATAGAGGCGATATTTCGCCGCCCCCCCACCCCTGTGTTAACTATCGAGAGTGTAGGGGGGCGAAAAACACTCCTCCATCATAGATCTAGATGACCTTTATCACGGCCATTGATTCTAGTGCACGATTTATTTGCAAAAAAAAAAACATCTTTGTTGTGTTATTTTATACCAAATACATAAAAAAAAAATTCGAATAAAGCATAGGAGGTACTCTTATGTTCCAATATGAGCTTGGAAATGATGCCTAAGGGATCATAAGACCAAGAGAAACTAAGCTTGAATTTCATCTCATTCCTTTGCTATATCTCTGGCGTTGATAATATAGGTACCTAAATGGGCCTTCAATTTAAACTGTGATTTCTTCTTGTAGGTGACAAAATGCAGCTCATCCATGTTTAGAATTTGCCTATTGTATTATAATGCAAATATCCTAACTAGTACAAACACCGGCAACCTGTAAGGAGTTAATTCTGATCCATAAACTATATTGTCAATGTAGTTCTCATATAAATACCAGTCTCCAACTTTGGATTCCTCTAAAATGTGTAAAAAATTCTTTATTTCTGGTGAAATCCTTGGGATCAGATCACTACTAAGAAAACATAGTGAGGTATGTAAAAATTCTTTAATAAAATCAATATAAGAATACTCCTCTAAGTTATTGCTAACTAGATAAGTCTAATGAATCACTGACCAAGGGTTTCCTTCGTTATCTATCTTCTGTAAAGGGAACTTGAACCTATCTAATTGATAAAATGGCATGAGGTAAACTAGCACTGACTCATACTTAAAGACGCCTTCAATTTTGAAATTGACAAATTGGTCATGGATTGAGCTGGCCAAAAACTGACTATAATTGAAAATGATTGATGGTTGTTTTCCAATTGTAAAAATAGATAAAAATCCTAACACTATCTCATCTACCCATTGATCTTTATGGTACTCGAGTAGTCGAGTTACCATAGAAATTACCTATTTGGAGATTTCAGGGAAAATTGAGACTGGATATGGGGGATTTGTCCAGGGTAATTCAACATTTTTTGGAAGGACACACTCAAAATTTTTGGCTTTGGGAATTTCAATTTTTAATACAATTCCATTAAGACATCAGCAAAAAAGGGATGATGGTAGGCCTGATATTCAATGTGTAGGGCCTGGCAGATACTTTTAAGGGAAATGGAGAAAATAACTTCATTGTGATGGGAAATAACAACCCTTTGACTTGGAAAATATTGGAGATGGCACCAGATAGAGAATTTAGGGAAACAGTGAGTCTGGGAGAAGAAAAACTAAGGGAGAAGGGATTCCCAAACACTCAAGTTATCACTTTTTTCCATGAACTTTTTCTTTACCCAGTTATGGACCTCGTATAGGTCAAATTCGAACTGGGTCTCGACAATCTTATATCAGGTGTCTATCAAGGGAGATTTGACAAAATCTGGGATTGAGGGAATGACAGGATTTGACTCTATAACCTTTCCCTTCCCTTCCCTTTAATGTTTAACATCATGAAAATGAATAATGGTAGAGGAAGAACAATACTGGAGAAATTATTGATAAAGAAAGGGTTGAAGAATAGGGTTACCCATGGAAATTGTCAACTATACACAGGGAAGTTATTATTGAAAGCTGGGAGTTGATAACAGTTTGGTATTTGTCTTGTGAGATTAATGGTGAGCTAAAATAAATGATATACTAGCATCACAAGATTTTTATAACACTCGAATTGGTTATATAACAACACAATTACCATTTATGGAGTGGGAGAGATTAACTTGTAAAATGGATAGATGACGAGAGCTAATGACATAATTTTCATTTAGATTTCGTAGAAAAGATTTGAACTTTAAACGGATATGTGACATGGAGGGGAGTGATGTGGTAGGATAGATGGCAGAAAGGGAGTGACAGGGGTAGTGTTATGTGGTGGGATATGAGTGGTGAAGAGGGAGACACATGGCATTAGAGGAGTGGTAGAGGGATGAACTAATGGCGGGAAAGGATTGGCGGAGGGACAAGTCAGTGGCAGGAGACAGAGACAGTATTTCGTGTGGGAGGTATAGGTAGTAAGCAATATTGGGAGGGGACCCCATGGAATTCCCTAGGCACTGCCATGCTGACCCAGGGGGTTTTGGAAGAAAGTACTTTTTGCAACCCCCCCCCTTGCCCCTCGTGTTAACTGTCAGGAGTGCGGGGATGCCGAAAATACTCCTCTGTCGAAGATCTAGGTGGGCATTATAATGACCATTGATTCCAGTGCACGATTTATTTGCAAAATGACAAACAACTTTTTTGTATTATATTATAACAAACACATTAAAAAAAAAAAATCAAATAAAGGATAATGAATAAGGTTTAAAACCTTATAAAATTGACATTTTGGAATATAAAGCGCATTTTGATTGGCTCACTATAGGGGCTCATCAATTTTTTTTGTTTTTCTAATTTTTTATTATTTTGTTTTTCTTTCATTTTCTTTCTCTTTTTGTTTTTCTTTTCTTTTTTCTATATATATATATATTTATATAATAATATATATATATATATAAAATTATAATATAATATATACTTTTCTTCTTTTTCTTTTGAACTTTTGAAAATATTTGCAAAATGAAATCATAATTATAGGATCCTAATAAGTAGTTCAGAGGGAGCATGAATTACCTCTCAACATGTCGCATTAGAAGCAGCCTCCACAATTTGTGGAGTAGCCATAATTGGAGAAGCAGAAAGGAGATTGAGTGGAGACATCCACTCAAACAGAGACCTCCAGTAGGGGGGAATCGCAAGCCAAGTGGTGAGAAGGAGCACATGCAACCATTCCTCCATGTGTGAGGTGGGGCAATATGAAACCTTACTCCAAGAGTTTAAAAACTTGGGCAGGGTCCATTGAGGTGTTTTTTGTCTCATGGATCATTACCTTACTATAGGGGCCCACAATGTTTAGTAGCAGGAGGATCACTGTCAGTCATATACTGAGGAAATGAAAATGAGAGTTAACATCAGAGCTGGAGGCACAGTAGCAGAGTCAACATAAGCACAATTTTCTCAATAGATAGTTTCAGACACAATTGATTCAATTTATTTTGTTTGGATGCTTTTCTTGGTTGCAAATGTTGTAGTAGTAACAACAACATGGACATGAGTTTCATGCAAAACATTCCAAACATATCAGATTGGGATAAATTTGAATTCATCTCTTATTGAGAGGGAGTGTTGAAAATAGCAACAAGAATGTTAAAAATAACATAAAGAAAAATCCTAATTTAATTTGTCATTAAATTACATTGGGAATTAAATTCTAATTCTAATTAACATAAAAACTTGTATCAGTTAACTAAGTTGAGTGTTTCCTACAATTAGGAGCACTATTTGAGTTTATTTTGAGTTGTAATTATTTAATTCAGTTTAAGTGAGTTCAATTTAGTTAAACTAGTTTCAACTGATGGAGGAATTAGTGGGAGATCTAGTGGTAGGGTGTAATCTGTGGTAGTGGGGTGTAAGTAACATTGCTCAACCACTAAACTGAAGATTCACTCATAATTAACTCATGCATGTCAGATTAGAGAAAGTCCCAGTCGATATTAGAGTTCAGAGATAGTGTACTATTAGTTGTAAAATCATCTAAATTAAACAGATTGTGCATGCACTCACAAGAAGGCCTAAAATAACTCATTCCTTAATTAGAAAATTCACTAATTTAACCATTCAAATTGTCTTTAAAAGGAGAATGAATGAACGATTTTAATCATTATTTTGGTGAGCATGAGTTGGTGAGACCAAGCAATAGGAAGCACAAGTTTGTGCGTGGAGCTTGTGTGAGAAAGGTGTGCCAAAAGAGCCTTGTGCACAAGTTGGTAGTAAGATAGTTTGAGATAGTGCAAACGTTGCCCGAGCTTGAGCAAAGCATTGTAATATTATCATATTTTATGATTAATGCAATATTGAGATAGCAGGGGTTTTGAGTGGTGACTTTCCCCAAAAAATTATTATGTTATCTATGATTGAATTCTTTATGTTTTATGCTTCACGATTTCATCGATGATTTATTGTTTCCGCTGATGAGTAGAGTAGATTCAAGTCAATTGTTTTAGCATATCACAATCTGCAATTTGAATCTACAAGGAATTTCTACAATGAAGAACTTCAATGCATTGCATTCAAGAAGATCAATTTCTTGTAATAAGATCAATTTCTTGACTTCTTGATATACCTTAGAGGCAAGAATTATAAAAACTATGCATAAATAAAATAAACTCAGGAAAGAAATGCTCACAAAATCATAAAATTAGTAACTATATATTAATAAAATTTTCTTAATAAAATTAGGAAAGAAATGGTCACAAGATTCTAAAAACTAATTTTTTATTAATTTAATAATATTCATTGAAATGGAAGTTGTATTGGAGAAAAAACTATAATTCATGAAAAAAAAAAAACTAAAAACAAAAATAATAATAATTTATAGAAAACTAGAAGTTATTAAGCAACACTCATAATAAGACATCAACCAATCACTTTACAAATAAATAAATTTAGATAATAATAAAAATTAACAAAAAATAAATTCTCAATATTAAACTATACTATAGATACACTCTGAAATAAATTTTATTTAAGAAAAAAAAAAAACAAAATCTCATAAAAATAGTCATAGATAAATGACTTACTTAAAGCAATGGAATCCCAAAATACGATATCTAATATAATGCATTGGAAAACCCCTCAATACCTAAATCTACACTCATGTTATTGTTAAATGAAATTTAAAACCTTCCACCCTCAGTAACTGCACCAGATAAAATGATCCATGATGATAAGGGTTTCGAATCAAACATTTTTTAAAATGTAACTACAATGAGAAAATAAAGTGTAATTAAAATAATTCTAATAAAATAAGGTTGGGTGGCCAGGGAAGTAGAAACCTTTTATAAGTACAACCAATAAAATGGCCCATGGGGGCTCATAAAATTATCCCATGCAAACTTCGCAAATATCATTAAAAAAGAAAGAAAGTTAAAAAATTGAATGATTAAAAGTAAAAGAAATTTTTGTCACCCTTATTCTTTTATTTTAATTAGTTGATGTTATTGCCCTGTTTTTATTTTAATTTATCATGGTAATGGTGGATCTCACTGCTTTAATTTATCATGGCGATGGTGATTCCGAAATATTTTCATTAAATAATCATGTGGATGTTTATCCCAGTGCACTTTTATTGAATTTAATGAGTTTTGGAAAATGACAAAGAAAAAATTTCAGAATCTGGTAAATTTGACGTGTATATATCCCATTTCAAAATATTCCTAGATTTTCAAAGCATATTAAACTTGAAAATTAATTAAGATACAACTAGCGCAGCTGGTGCGCCTGCTTTAACAGTCGCATCCAGCATAGAATTAGAATAATGGGTTGTATTGCCCTTTACATTGTTGGGAAGTGCCAGTGACAACTTCTAACAATGGTATATTCTGCGTGGAAATAATTAGAGCATTGCTATGATTGTTTCTTGTTTGAGAAAGAATAATGAGCTCTCGGAAGTGGAGATCCTGTACATATAATTATGCAAGTACAAGAAATGGTGCGTCCACCGAAGGAATTACAGTCAGTAGACAATTTCGCTGTCATAAATTCGCACTTGTAAATATCATGAAGATACAATTGGCATCTTGGTACTTCACCAATAGAATGCAATCGTCGGATCACTATTGGCGTGCTGACAACGTCGAAGTCACAATTATCAAGCGGAGTCCACACATTACATTGTGGATTTTTCTGGGTACGATAATTTTTTGAAACATGATTGAGTTAGAATATCAAAATAATTTATGAGGTTAAATCTATTTATATATTCAAAAAGTTAACCAAAATAACGTTTAGACTCAGGGTTAATCAGCCAACGTTAATCCCGGTACCTGAGTGTCAGTTGCCTGGAGGATCTATCGTTTGTCATGGTTCAACCGGTGTGTTGATCTAATCAGATGGCAACATAAAAGAGTTTTCCGGCTGCATAAGTGCCATGGATATGATGTTGGAAACCACATCCCGATTTCGAGTAAGAAATATCATGAGCTATATGTATACTGTGTGACTACGTTAGATTTGCATATAATAATTTGAGTGGAGGGTGATGCTAGGGTTTTTAAGGGTAAATTGACTGATTCAAAGTTAATTTGTTGTTGGAGAGATTAATGTAAGGTAGCTAACCTACAACGATTTCATTGTTATTAGTTTTTTAGCTATTTGTGAGGGTATGGTAAGCCAAAAGAATATAAGATAATAAAAAGCCAAGCCATTTCTTATTAGAAGCTCATATTTGGTTAACCACATAAATTTGGTTTTTTATATTTATTATTATTTATGGTTATGTGTATGTATTGTGTTTTATTTGTTTTTAGTGTTATTATTATAAAATATTAGAGTAACATAATGTATTTTAGAATTAAAATGGGAAGTGTAGTAATATGGACATGTATATGACTAATGAGTTTATTAAATGAATATATGATGATTTTGGGGCATTATTGTTCTTGCAGAAATATGAGGATAAGAAGGTGTATTATTGTCTACATAGTTGTTTTTATATATAGTAGCGAAAGGTGGTGCATTTTATAGTTGGTGAGAAGTAATTTTAATTGATACATTCACCATTTCTAGAAGTGTAGCAGGGTTTTATAAGTTTTTGAAAATCTCCCTAGCAACTAGAAGTTGACTATGTTGTTGGAGAGTTGGCATTGTGTGGATGGCCAACAGCCTAGTGAGGGCATCTGCAAGTGTGTTGGCATTTGATGTCAACATTCATGCTGGGGAGATGTGTTGGGAAGTTGGTAGTACCTAACACTAGGGATGAGTGTTGGCATTGATGTCAACTAGATAAGCTTAGTTGCTTGTTGCAGCAGTTGCTGGTAGTGATGGCCCAAGAAGAATCTCATGGTAGCTGCAGGCTTCATGTAGAGAATCATCATAGTAGCGGGCTTTTTGGAAAAGCCATAAAATGATAATTCCAGTGATGGCCCAGGATGGAAGTCCATGGGTGCTGCAGGCCTCATGCTAAGGACACATTGTGGATGTGATTCCTAGTTGTCTGGAGAGTTCAAGAGAAAAAGATTGGCAGTAAGGTTGGAGCCATATTTTGAGGTATTAGATGGACTCAATGGCTAATCGAACCCCTTCCATTGGAAAGTGCTCTGGAAGAGATTTCAAACGATATGCGGAAGTCTAGAAATGGACTTGTGGGTCAAATGTTATGACCTGCTGAAGTTCAAAGTGTTAAAGACTTAAGCAGGGAAGAATCCCACATATCGCGGGTCTCGGAAATCAGGGCTCCCACCAAAGAGGTCCCTACAATCAGTAAGATCATAGATCGGAGGCCAAGCCATCCCGGTAATCAGAAATCTAAGGATCCAAGTGCATAAAGTTCCGAGTGAAAATCGTCGATCAACCATTAGCGATATTGACAATCAGAGGTCCCAGCAATTGGAGGTCCCGACAAACGGAGGTGCAACGAAATCGAAGATTGGAGATCCAAAGGAATCGAAGGTCCCGATGAATCGCAATCGGAAATCCTTAGTAGCTGGCATCGATGCAACAAACAGAAAAATGCCGAGATTTGGACCTCTAGTGTTAAATTGTGAGGAGAGGCAAAAATATTTTTACAAAGATAATCGCTGCAAAACCAAGCATGACATGCCTCTTTCTCTCTCTTCTAGGAGGACATGTGGAGACATCTGATTAGGTCTGATAAGAACATGTAGTAGTTCGCAGATGAGCTATGATAAGGACAGATGACTGTAGGGAATTGGATCTGATAAGGACACATGGCAGCAAGTGGTGAGCTCCAATGAGGACACATGGCATGATCTTATTGGTTCTGGTAAGGCCAAGTGGATGCTGACATTAGCATGATGTGATGGTATGAAGGGAAATGTGGCAAGTAGTTTCAGTGTTTTGAGGTGGCCTAATGGGCCATATTCATGTGACATATGTCACCACTCAGAAGATGCCACATGGTAGGTTATGATGTCACATCAGAGATCAGAGGTTTTTAATGGTTGGCACATTTGCCACCTTGGTGAATCTCCCATTAAGGGGCTCTGATATAAGGGTTGACACATGGTCGTGAAGAGTCAAAGAACCAAGGGCTAAGGCTGAACATAGAGGGTCATCTACAATCAGCGATTGGAGGTTTGTGATGGATGGCACATGGTCACAGTTGAAAAATCGTCGATTAGAGGGCTCTGATATGAGGGCTAGCATGCAGTCGTGAGGTGTTAAGGAACCAAGGGCTAGGGCTAAATAGAAGGGCCTATCGATAATTGGCGATCAGGGATTTTTTGGTTGCAGACACTTGGTCACAAAGGGGAAATCACTAGTAAGGGTGCTCTGATAGTGTTAAGTGCTTGGTCGCAGAATAAACACAAAACTAATGGTGCAATGCTTAACAAAGGAAAAAGGCTCCTGGTACAATATCGAAAGACTTAGCACCTCAGATCATGGCACTCGGTCACCGCGCTCGGTCTTATAATGAATATTCGATGAGGGCTAAATCAAAAGGGGCTTGAATATCGGAGATTGGAAATTGGCAGTTTGCAATGTTGTGCCACTGTGGTGCTGTGATGAAAAGCTCTGATATCTTAGTACATAGGAGTATTGATGGCATATGCGTCAACAACTGAAGAGTAAATGCAAAGGTAGTGTAGTTGGTCTCTAGAGATATCCTGTGCACGCATTATAGAAATAAATGCAAAACATGAAAGCCATGTTGAAGTACTATGAGCCTTGAACATGTATGGAGAGCCTCAGTGATGTGATAACGACAGACAGAGAACATTATGCCTGGGATTGAGTATGGAAGTGGTCTAGCCAGTGGCAGACAACAGCATGGAGAGACCTTGTCGAATTATAGTGTGCAATAATTCCTACGGACATTATCGTAGCATCGATAGAGTTGTAGCATCAATTCATGTAAACAACAGAGGAACAAAACCCAGGAGCTCTGATGAGCATGTGTGGGGAATCTGGCATTGTTACTAGTGAGAGTAAAGAGGAAAGAGCTTTGTGTGTGAGCACTATTGTGAGAGGCTAAGTGAGATCCAATTCTATGTGTAAAGGTTGACAATATCTTACCAGAAGAAAAGAGACCCCAAGAGCAATACTTTGTATATTACGTTGAAGGTGCATGTGTGCTTTGTGTGTAAAGGCCAATAGTTTCTTATGTTGTGTGCATTAGGCCTAGAGTTTCCTGTGAGCATTGAGACAAGGCTAAACTATCTATGCTCTGTGTTAAAGGAATAATTTTTCTAATCTTTGTGAATAAGGTTGTGTGTGTGCCTTTATGAGCAGAAAGTAGAAGGCTATGTCTGTGTTGTAAGAAGCAACGCCAAGAGAAGATTTTGTGTTGTGGAGAGTGGAGAGGCTAAGAGTTGAGTGACTATCAATGAAGAGTAGAGATCAGAGGGTTGTGTGGACAGTGGCTAGTGACTAATATAGATCAGATTAGTTGGTTTTTGAATAGTGCTGCAAAGAGATGAAAAGTGTGGTAGAGTGAGCAAATATCAAATGTTGTTATCACACAGAGTTGTTTCCAAACTACAATGAACATTTAGTTCCTATTTGAATGTGGGTTGGTGCCTATAATACAGGAAGTTGGTGCTTCTGTCTCTAGTGGAGCTTGGGAAGGCTTGGGGGTCAGTGGCTCCTGCAAGTTGGTGCTTCCATAAATCCAAGTTGCAAGTTGATGCTTGCATAAATCCAAGGAGATGAGTTGGTTCTTGCAAAAAATCCATGAGGTTGATGCCTCATATGGTTCTTTTGGTAAGCTAGAGAGGTGTCTACAAACAGGGGGAGTTAGTGATTCCTGCTAGTTAGTGCTAGCAAAAAATCAAAGGGAGTTGGTGCTTCCTGTGAGTGGGTGTCCACATAGATTGATGTAATAAAGTAGGTGCTTCTATTTACATTAATAACAACA
The DNA here is from genome assembly GCA_000404065.3 of Pinus taeda. Classification (NCBI taxonomy): domain Eukaryota; kingdom Viridiplantae; phylum Streptophyta; class Pinopsida; order Pinales; family Pinaceae; genus Pinus; species Pinus taeda. Next base: position 25,758 of record APFE030637826.1, read on the forward strand.
ACAAGCTTTGTGGTTTTTTCTCGAAAGGGTTTCCATATGAAAAACTTGTGTATTATGTGTATGATGTTTATGTTTTGTGTTCTTCTATGTTGAGTTATTGTTGCTGCCCCATTATATATTGTTTCTAGTTATATGGATGAATGCCAAGTTAAATAAGAAAAGTAAATTGACATAAAGAAGTTAAAATTAGCCTTAATATTGATTCACCCCCCTCTTAGTATTAACAATGTATCCAACATGTGCATGATGTGCATTATGTTACTCACCAAATAAGCCTCGTGTTTTTTGAGATTCTCTTTTCAGGATAAGAGGGGTGGGCTAGGTAAATATTTTTAGTTAGAGTCTGAATTGGAACGAGACATTGTCTTTGGGTATCCTTGATTTTCTAATACTGCAAGAGACCATGGTTTCTTAGGAGCTAATATCATTATTTGAATTAGGGCATGAGGAATAGGAATGGAAGGAGATGAAATTGAGCATATGTACTAGACTAAGGGATGCTATTACATTCCTCGGTACAACTATGAGAGAGGAATAAAATAGACCGGTTGTAAAGAATCAAAGCTTAGGGGAATTTGGAATGGAAACAAATGAATTAGGTATGGAAAAGAAGGAAAGGTTGCAGGAGGGATGCTACAATGGGAAGTTTGGTGTAAATAGAGAAGACAAGTTAGTTCCAAGTCTTTGGAAGAGAAAAATGCATTTATTCAGTATGACTGATTGAATTGTATAATTACAGGGAATATGTTTTGTAGTGGTAGGTGAGTGGTAGAGATGAGTAGGATTCCAAGGAAAAGGTTTTATAGTATAGATGAGTTCATAGACTACCATTTTCATTAGCTTATATGCACTTAAATGAGCATTATGTAATGCATTACACATACATTCATATAAGAAGACAAAGAGTACTTCAGCCTTGGCAGAGCACTCCTCAAAAACAAAACACCTTATCCGCTTGGAAAGCGCCTCAATTGTCGCAAGGCGGGAGCAACATCATAGACGAAAGATCAGAGAAGCACTCGAAATTATCAAACATCCTCATAATCTGAACAGAGACAATGGCTTGGAGATTAGCGGGAGCTGGCTTCCCTTGATCAGGGAAATCGAGATCGCCAACACATCCCAGGTATAGCATATCTTTTACCTTTATCATTAAATAAATAATAATTATAAAAATAAAAA
>APFE030637826.1:37627-54332 GCA_000404065.3 Pinus taeda
TTTGTTCTCATCATGAGTTTCCTTTACTACCCTTTCACCCTTAGTGACCATTTCTTGTAGCAGCTTATTCATATTTATCTTCAATTCGTCCATGTCTGTCTTCAAATTTGTCTTACAATCATCCATGTTTGTCTTCAAATATATCTTCCAATCATCCATGCCTATCTTCAAATCTATCTTCCAATCATCCATCTTAGCTTCCATGCCATTCAACTTAGCTTCCATCCCTTTTATCTTAGATTCCATGCCATTTATCTTAGCTTCTGTTAGCTTTTGGGAGGCTGACATTTTTTGCACTTGGTCTTGTAATTTTGATATATCATGTAGCATTTCTTCCTCTTCCTCATGAGTCATGTTAGAGCTTTCAGGTTCATTACTAGGTGTTTGTATTTTCTTTCCTCGGGGCATCAGTTACCGATAATAATGCTCTACTAGCCCTTTGAATTCCTTCAAAATAAATTTTCAAACCAATCTTAAGCAAAAATTTAAAAGAATCTACACACCTTTTTTTTCTTTGTAGGAGCTTGATATTGCCTCTGATGTATCTCTGTACTTTTAGAACATCTAGTTCTGAAATTGCGACTTGTGGTAGCCCTCTATATCCTCTTTCCAATGCCACCAGTCTGATCCAAATTGGATTCTCCAAGGAAGATTTATGGGAAATCTTCCACAATGACTTGATTATAGACTAGTTCAGTAGAGCGAACTTGTACGACGTGCCATGAGTCACTATTTCGACCTTTAGCTCTGAAAACTATATAGAAGAAACTACAGTCCGTCCTCTTTCTGTACCTTCTTACGAAATTTCAATCTAATGCCCAGAGAAATAGTTATGACAATTTTACCCAGGTCACCTGTTTGGAATGTAATTTAGGAGTCTGCAAAGAGACCAACTTCGTCAGATCATATCTTCGCAAACATAGCGCAAAAAGCTCTGAAATTCGGACCCGCGATTTAGTGTGATGTCTTCTCAAAGGGCTTTTGTTTTCAACTTCTGAAACGTCGCAGAAAATAATTTAAAGCAAAAATTCCACGATGACCTGTTTGGAGCAGCGAAACCCTAGAATCCAAAGCTCTGATACCAAATGTTATGAAACCAACTCAAGAAAAGATAGAAAAGATAGATCAACGCCTTAGAATTTAGCCTCTTCGAGGGGAAAACCTCCTTTACATTACATAAATGAACAATTCTTGGATGATTCAAATGACAAAACCTCCTTTCTATATATAGGAGTCTAAGGAGTCACAATATAACCTAGCCGACCTTACAATAATAATATAAAGCCACAAAAATAACAATAGAGGGATTCTATGGGGCACAGTAATAACAATATGGGGACAATAGGGGCACAACCATATTAATAAGGGGTATAACTACAATAGTAATGGGGTAACCACTAGTATTATATGGACCCAACAATATAAGTAATAGAAAATTGTGATCTCACAAATAATTGTGTCACTGAATTCTAGTGAAAAGGGGGAAATGTAGAATGATTAGACTCCACCCATCAATCAAAGGAGACTATTGAGGTACAACTAGAGATGATTTTGTATCGAATTCAATATTAGTTTAAAAAATAAGCATCAGTTATGTGATGATATATCCATTGATCATGGTATATGGATAGTGATGTTAGAAAGTGATTAAAACCCATGGAAAAATGATGTGTTGAAACAAGTAGACTTCATTTTTGGGAAGAGATATCTAATGTTGTAGACCACCCTATTCACTAGTTTAGCATATAGGTGAAATGAAAATGAGATAATATGACTCATAAATATAAATACTAGAGAGTGAATTGTGTGAATATATACATCAATGTAGTGATGTCCATTGAATATAATTGCTACTGAGCAAAGGAGAGAACATTTCATATTTTTATTGGAGTATTTGTCTTCAAGGGTTTCGAGCCTAGTAGTGGCTTCATATAGTGCGAAAACATCGAGACTATATGGGATGAGACCCAAAATAGGAATTTCCTAAAGGACACATATGTGATCCTTGAACTAGTATGTTGATGTCAACAAATTGCAAACATGAAACAAAGTGTGTCCATTGTATAAGTGCCATATAAATGATGTTGGGAACCATATCATAATCCCTAGCAAGAAACATCATATGTTCTATGTATTTTGAAATTACTCTAAGAATGTAGCTAACAGTATAACTTAAGTGCTAGGGAAACGTGATATATTTTAAAATTGATATGGGATGTGTTGTAGCATTTACATGTATGAACAATGGACCAATCATATCAACACAGAACAAAAGAAGCAAGAGAGTCTTTATGAATAGGATCATGAGGCAATAATGTTGCTACAAAAATATGAGGACAATAAGGTGCATTATGTCGGACGTAATTGTTGTAATATATGGTTGGAAGAGGTGATGCATTCTATATCTGATGAGAAATAATTCTAGAATGATCCACCCATTCTTTGTAGAAGTGCAATATCATTTTGTAGGACAATGAGAATCTCATCAAAAAATTGAATTTGACTATGCATGATGTGTATTATGTTTTTAGCTATAGACACCAATTTTTCCTAATTTTTCCCTTTGGAGGAAAAGGGGCATGGACTTGGTCAATGGTTTGAGTGTGTGTATATATTATAATGATATGTTGATCCTTTAAGTATAATTTATTTGGAGAGAATGCTATATATATTGGTGCCTTAGGAGCTAACAAGGTTATTGAAATTAGTGCATGAGGAATATGGAGGGATAGGATTGAAATTCACCATGTGTATAAGAGAATAATGGTTTTTATTGCATTCTTTGGTAGGGATGTGAGAGTGGAATAAAGTGGGTTTGTTATAGTGAATTAGAGGCTTGAGTAATTCAAGATGGAAAAAGAATAGTGAGGTATGAATGGGAATGAGAAGTTAGAGGAGAATTACTAGATTATTTACTGCCAAGTACCAGAGAGAGAGAGAGACGATTACACAAAAATGATTGGTTGAATTGTTGGATTACAAGGAACAATTTTTGTGATATAGGTGAGCTCATGCACATCATTTTTTAATTAGTTTATATGAATTCGATGAAAATTATATAATGCATTATACTCACAATAATTTGAGATGTCGAAGAGTAAGTAAAAATAATTAAGGGGGGGACATTGAATTTGATTATGTCTCAAAAAAGCTATATAAAAAATGATATGGTACAATATTTATTAATTAGAAGAGGATGGTGTTTATATTTTTGTTTCCAACTAAAGAAATAACAAGAGGGGAATAATTTTGTGGGAATATAAGTTACAAGTCCTTTGATATGAGATATTTTTTACAAACATGACAATAAGTAGTTGTTCTTACACATGACACTTAGTGTGAAAAAAATATATAATATGTAAATAATTTCCATTATTCATTAAGAGTATCTAAGGGTATGTCACAATAGGGTTGGGCAGAGTGAAATTTTGTGTGAAGAAGTGGAATCAAGAGATGGAAATTAATCAATAAAAGAATGGGCATGTTCAAAGTTATCCAGTAATTTCTAATCATTGGATAGGTTTTTAGGGTGTATTCTTGCTGTAAGGAAATAATTGGAAGCATCATAACACTTTAGTTTGTGGGAAAGAATATCAAGAAGATGCACTATGAATAGAGTTAGGGTTTTCTATAGGTTTAGGGTTAGGGACTGGGGGGTATGCCAATGTATTACTACAAGGAGGAGTATATGGAGAAGGATGACTAGTACAGAGATGAGGATAAGTGTCCTATTCATGTTTAATTGTGAGGCAATGAAGGAATTTAAATGCTACTCTCAAATAAAGATTATTCACTTTGAAAAATCATTAGAAAATCAAAATTAAGAATAAGTACCACTTTAGATATAAGATACAAAGTTGCAACCAAAGAATGATAATATATCAATGTATCATTGAATGCTTTACCTTAAGGCTTGTCATCCCTACAGCCATATAAATCAAGTTATACAAGTGATCATGAGGGTAAAAGCACTATCTCAATGCAAGGTAGAAAGCATTCCATGTGGATATGTACATGTGACTAGAGTTGGCTTCTATTCTTTCATTGGGTTCAATATAATTCTACATAGCTTTAGTGTGATATTGTTGCCATGCCTATATGATACATTTTATGTGATTATTTGTGAGAACCATTCGTTCCTCTTAATTCATATTTCGATAAGTGTTGAAATATACACTTAAAATATAGATCAATGAGTCTAACAATTGACCCTACATTTTCCTTCAAGATTTAGATAATAAAAATGGATATCTATTTAGAAATTAGAGGTGGGAACCCCAACTAGAATCTTAAAGATTTTGTGACAACTCTAACTAAATCCCAAAGAACATTGAATATATGATTTTTACCTTCAACTAATGAAACTTCCATGCAATGAGGCATTTTGTGAGGAGAGGGTCCTAGAAAGCCAATGAACTATTGGAAGAGTGCATCCAAAGTGGAATGGATACCTCCAATAACTCAATAAAATTGTCCGATTGTCTTTAGGGCATCTAAATCTTGATCTAGAACGAAAAGGAAGCCTAGGAAAAATAAAATTTGGGTCATTCTTCCAAATAAGGATTTGTGTGGGAAGGCATACCCCAAAAGATAACCAAATTTGAAGAACTAAATAGCTATAGAAAAAGTGCCAAAGAAATTCTTATGAATGACGTCATCTAAGGCTTACATATGATCATGATCCAAGTGAAATGGGCTTCTCCAAAGAGAAATATACCTAAGAAATAATGTGTATGGGGTGGGATGGTGGCCTCAAAATCCAATTGGTAGAAGAATGCATACCTAAATCTTAAGGTGATCATACGCTACAATACCAATTAGTGAAACTATTTGCAAATTCTTTTAATACAATAAGGAAATTCAAAGAAGAAAATTAGAAAAAAAAAATGAATGGATTATAATATATGTGTACTTCAATGCCTTTTATACTTCTTTCATGGGTTCACTCAAGTTAAATATATAATAAAATAAATTCATGTAGCTTGAAGGATGAAAGAAAAGGTAAACAGTAACATTGTATGCCACTTAAAGGATAAAAGAAAAGATAAATCAATTTTGTATGCAACTAGCTTGGAGGCTAAAAAATGCAATTAAATGTCCTTGCATATTACTAGAGAACTAGAAGGTACCTTCAAGGGAGTTGTATTGTTGGTGAGGTATCCTTCTAGGGGAGTTCACTGTAACATTCCACAACTCTTTTTCAAGCAACCTATCTATATAATCACTATTAGCACTTGTCACTTATTTTTTGGCTAAATTTCAACATCACTCCCACTTATGTTGGATGGATTCCTCAAAATTGGAAGATGAACACCATCTTTGTGTGACCCATTTGTTGCTTCCACTTCCCCAATATAATATAATCCTCTCTTTCCATGCTCTTGTGTTGGCTCAAAGTCATCTCTTAACATGCTCCAATTTCTCTCTTTAATGCTCAATAAATCTCCATTAAATCAATAGTAGGTTCAGTGAAATTTATCATACTAGAAATTACATATCCAAACATAATTTCCTCCATCACATAATTTCCTCCATCATAAGATTTCTCTTAGAATCTTTTTAATTTGTTACATATTTCCACACCAGGTATTTGCTTTCTTGAACTTATTTTTTGTTCTAGAAGTTTATTTGTAGCAATGGAAGCTCCACTTACAACATATGGAATGTAAGAAATAACAAACTAGCTTTGAGGATTGGGAGCAATACCAACACATATGTCCTTCTCAATACTTTGGCCATGACCAATATCACTTGATGATTGTGAATGAAAAAATCACTTGTTGTGGAGCAATGAAAAACTTTGTATCGTAGGATCCCTTCCAATCTCTCAAAATCTCTTAAAATGTTTCTCCTTAGCCTACACACAAGTGGAGTGTTCTATTTCTATTTAGAGTGAATGAGATGAGGGAAAACATGTTTCTATGAGCATTTTAACCCCAAAATATCCTTTTCATGCCCAATATATCGAATATTCGAAGACATGTTAGAGCATCATCTCTAACATATGTTGTAGATATATCCTATGGCATGACAAGTATCACCATGCCTTAGTATCCTCCATATATAATCATCTTGTGGACCTTGTTTGTAGGATCACCATTGGAAATTTCCTTTTATTTATTGATAGATTCAACCCCACTCCCACTTATGTTGGAAGGGTTCGTTCAAAATGAAAGATAATCATCATCCCTATGTGGGATACCTATTATTTACACATCCGCAATCAAATAGAATCCTCTCTCGACATACTCTTTTGTCAGCTCAAAGTCACCTCTAACATGCTCCAAATTCTCTCTCTTTAAGGCCCAATAAACTACCCTTAACTTAGCCTTGTAGGTTCCCTCAAATTTGTCATAGAGAAAATTACATGTCCAAATACAATTTCCTCCTCAAGAGGATTTGCCTTGCAATCTTGTTAATTTGATACATATCTCCACATTGGGCATTTGCTTTCCCAAGCTTGATAAGTTGTTGTAACAGGTTATTTACTGCAATGGAAGCTCCACTTGGAACATATGGAATGTAAACAATAATAGATGGGTTTGGAGGAGGGGAATCAATACCAACACTCATATCCTTCTCTTTTCTTTGAATTTGAGAAACATATGTAGATGTTTTTCTATGACAAAAACAATTGTCTTAGATAAATGAAAAACTTCTTATCATATGATACTTTCAAATCTCTCAAAATATCTTGAAAAAATATATTTCTCCTTAACATACACACAATTCTGGAGTTTTCTTACTTAACCTAAACACATTGCTATAACCATTTTAAATAAACATTGTACTTTTTTTCAGTTATCAAAACATATTAGAGAATCATATCTAACTTTCATCCTCTAACATCATAAGTATCACCAAACCTTAATATCATTGAAATAAAACACTAAACTATAAAAATCATCCCATCAAATAGTCTCATCGAGTGTAGGATTACAACGATTTGTTATATTTCCCTGTATATTATAGTTACAGGCAAGCTCTAAGAATCTTGCATTGCTATTGCTATATATAATTGCTGCCTGGGAATATTTAGAGCATTGCTATGATTGATTGGAGAGTGTTTGGAGTTTTTTTGGTAAATAGTTTTATCGATGTTTTGGGCTAAGTATCTCGGAGTTTTTTTCGTAAATAGTTTTATTGATGTTTTAAGCTAAGTATCACACTTACATCAAAATTGTTCTATAAATTTATGATGATATGCTGTGATACTTGACCTGAAACTCGAATGGGAAAATTTACTGAGCATGATTCTAAACACTCCAATAAAAACCTGCCCAAACACAACTTTTTTAAAAACATTAATCACTGTTTTCTTTTTAGAAAAAATACCAATCAATTTCTAAATATTTTTTAATCAAATTTAATGAGCTCTCCAAAGTGGAGACCGCGACTCTCCTATGCAAACCTGCCCGAAAACAAAAACATTAATCGCTATTTTCTTGTTTGAGAACGAATGCGAATAAATTTCTAAATATTTTTTAATTGAATTTAATGGACTCTCAGAAGTCGGGATACTGTATATGTAATTGACATGCAAGTAGCAGAACTGGTGCGCCAACCGAAGGAGTCGCATCGAGCTTAGAATTATGGAAAGCCCTATTTTCAGTCGCATAGAGTTTAGAATTATGGAAAGCCCTATTTTCTCTCTCATTACTCGGCCATGTGTTATATGGCAGGTTTTAAATGTGAAACTATAGGATATTTAATGCCCCATGACATGGAGGCTTTATAACCCCATATAACAAGCGGGGCTATTTTTTCTCTCATCATCGCAAGGCATGTTATGTGGGGTTATAAAACCCCATGTCAGAGGCATTAAATATCCTAATGTAGCACATTTAAAAAAGACCGTGTTATATCATATTATATCAAACCCATGTAAAAACGCATTTATGTTATAGTAAGGTTGGAATCAGTCAATAGACACTTTTCCTGTCAGAAATGCGCACCTATAGATATAATCGACATACACTTAGCAACTTGGTACCTCCGCCATCTCGAACTGGCTATCACTGATGGTGCAAATGCCACCGTCGGATCGCGCTATCGGCGCACCGACAACGTAGAAATCACAATCCTCAACCGTAGCGTAAACGTCATATTTTGGTTTCCCAGGTTATGTTACATTTTGTTTATCTTTATTTTGAAATAACAGATTCTATTGTTTGAGTTGGAATTACCAAAAAGCATTTATTTATATATTCAAAAACATTTATTTATTTATATTTAATTTATTCATTTATATGTTAGATAAAAACTATTAAATTTAATAAAATTTAGACTTATGCCATTTTTCAAGGTAGAGTGTTGTGTGATAACCAGAAGTGTTAATGTAGGGAAATCAATGTTAATCTTGGTAACTAAGTGTTGTGCCATAAACAAAGATCTTAATGTAGGAAATCAATGTTAATCCTAGTAACTGAGTGTCAGTTGTCTGGGGAATCTATCTCTTGATCATGGTCTATCGATGGTGAGGTTGCAAAGAGATTAAACAACATCCAATAAGAAACATCATGTGCTATATGTCTATCTCTTGATCATGGTCTATCGATGGTGAGGTTGCAAAGAGATTAAACAACATCTAATAAGAAACATCATGTGCTATATGTATTGCGTAACTACTTTAGGATTACCGAACGAGATCTCATATGCTAAATGTACTCTACTTTAGGTCTAAGTTAGGGTTTTTAGGGTAAACTTAAGTTAGTTATGGTCAATTTAAATTGGTGGGCAGTTTATGGGCCCAGGTAGCTTTGATTTTGGCTATATCATGTAGTTTACTTGAAAGGCAATGACTCTATTGTCAATTGGGTTTGAAGCATTTGCTAGGGCATGGTAAAATAAGGAAAAAACATTTAATAAAATCTGGGGCTATGTGTGCTTATTATTTTTTTCCCTCTTATTTTTATTATTAAAAAGTTAAAGCTACACAATCTATTTTGAAGTTAAAGCTACACAATCTATTTTGGCTATATCATGTAGTTTACTTGAAAGTGCGATGACTCTATTGTCAATTGTGGTTGAAGCATTTTCTAGGGCATGGTAAAATAAGGAAAAAATATTTAATAAAAAGTTGGGCTATGTGTGCCTATTATTTTTTTCTTCTAGTTTTATTATTAAAAAGTTAAGGCTACACAATCTATTTTAGATTAGATATAGGACTTGTTGTAACATGGATGTGTATGAGCAATGAGCCAATCAAATGAACACATAATTGAAGAAGCATGATAATATTGATATTATTCTTGTTGTAGAAATATGAGGAAGAGAAAGTGCATTATGCTTTCCATAGTCATTATTATACGGTTGAAAATGGTGAATTTTGCAGTTTGATGAGAAGTAATTTTGGAATGACCCACTCTTATAGGTTTTGAAAACATCACTATCAATTAGAAGTTGATTGTGCATGATATGTGTTATGTTTTTTTTTTGTAAGCTGAGTGGTACCATATTCTATTAACAAAAAGGAAACATTACATAGTTAGGGTGGTCTCACCTCGCCCCAGGGAAACCGGGTTTATTGACCACCGATAGTTTTTCACAGCTGCCCAAAAATAGAATATTTTTAGCTTGTCTTTCCATGCCTTATACACTTTATCTATATCCCTATTACTACCTACATACATCTGCAGATATATATAAACATAAAAGTTTTGCATGGCTAAAACAGAAACAGAAATAAACAGTTCCTAAATTCATCATGGACATGCCTTTGTTCACTGTTCCTCTGGATTCACTTGCTGATTTTTCTCTTTCTTGACCAGCACCCCGCTTGCCTCCAGTTGTTGTTCCAGGTCCTCCAACCTTTTATCTTGCATAAGCAGAGTTATTACTATGTTCTTCAATTCCTTCTTCAAATTCGGGATTCCCTGGGACATCTCGGCCATTTCCATTGCTACTTGTTCCAAGGCTTTAGCCATGAGCCTCTTCATAACCCAGTACAAGTGTAGAGACTGCTTATAAAGAGCCATTCTTCCTCTGGTATGTCCTGGATCAGGCATGAGGGTAATCCATTCTTCCATCTCATCCTCTGACTGGGCCTGGATGGCTTCTTCCTCCCAATGCTCCATAATTCTTTTGATTTTTGGATTGGATTTCTCCCTATACTCCTTCTCTGCAATCCTAACTCTGTTTCCTATGGTCTGCCTGGTCCGGTTCCCATCTCCCATCACTATCTCTGCTTCCTCGTCTGGGCTGGGGCTGCACTGACGTCCCCGTCTGCTACATCCTATCGCCAAATCCTTCCCCCGTCGGCCGCCTCTTCCTCTGCGTCCTCTCCCTCTTCTATAACCTCCCCTGCCCCTTCCTGCGACCTTCGTCGGGTTGCCTCCTTCCTCTTTGCCATTCCCAGTTGCTATCTTGTTCCATTTGTTCCTCCTTTCCTCCTGTGCATAATCCTCCCGGCCTGCCTCCATGTCTTCGCTCTCCCCTTCCGAAATCTCGAACACAGGGATGCCTTGTTGCATCTCATCCTCCATCTTCCGCTTACCTTTTCTATCCGCTTCATTCCTGCCCTGATCGTCCTCAACTCCACTGCTTCGCATCCAGTGTTGGACTTTTCGGCTGCCCTCTGCTTCCATATTCTCTCTTTTGCTACGGTTCTCACCTCCCTCTCCGCTCACAGGTCTGCTCGTGCTATGGCGTTGAACTATGTACCCAAGTCGGATTGCTCTGCAATCTTTCCTTCTTTGTTTAGCTCGCCACCCTTCCCTCGCTATCCTTCTCCTCTGCATGTCGTTCCTACTTATGGTTTTGCGTCGTGAGCTATTCCCGAACCCCGTGCCATCATTTCCTGGCCTCGTCTTTGTCCTCATGTCCCGTCCACCGTCCTACTGAGTGCCTCCACTACCCTTCCCGCCGCACCATTCACGTGTGGCAATAATGCCTTGAAACCTGCCTGCTTCCACCTGCTTCGTGCGCCGCGGGACGATAAATCCTCTCCTCTCCACGTCATGCAACCCAATCGGGTGCATGATATGTGTTATGTTACTTGCTATAAAAACTTAATATTTCTCAAGAATTCTTGTTTGAGGAAAAAAGGCATGGCTTTGGTAAATAGTTTGAATTTCTGTTTGTATTGGAATGCAGCATTGAGCCTTTGGGTATCCTTAATTTGCTCACAATGTAGGAAATCCTAGTCTCTTCTGAGCGAAGATCACTATTGGAATTAAAGTATGAGAAATAGGAAAGGAGAGAGATGAGATTGACAATGTAACTAGATTAAGGGAATTTATTACAATCTTTGGTAGGGTTGTAAAAAGAGAAGAAAACAGAGGACTTATAGTGAATTGGATCTCATGAGAATTGAGCATGGAAACAAAAACATGAGGTATGGATAGGAAGGAGAGGTTGGAAGAGGGATATTATATTGGGAAGGGTGGTGTAAATAAAGAAGACATGTTTGTTCCATGTATCTCATAAGAAGAAATGCATTTTTGCGAAATGACTCATTAAATTGTAGGATTATAAGAAGAAGTTTTGTAGTAAGGATGAGTTCATAGACAACCTTTCTGAATTAGTTTATATGCAGTCTAGTGAGGATTATGTGATGGTTTAAGCCTGTATTCATATGAGATGCAAAATAGTAAATAGTTGAAGGGGGGATATCAAATTTAATGATGTTTCAAAAGGGCCCTATGGAAAATGTTAGGATTCAAAATTATTAACTAGAAAATAAGGGACATTTTGTTGTATCCAATTGAGGTGATAAGGAGAGGGGTGTGGTTTCGTAGGGAGCTAAAGATAGATTAGAAATTATCACATATGAGATCAGTTTTTTGCTATCAGTGTTAAGGATAGATTATCATAATTGGTTGTTCTTGCACTCAGTACTTTGAGCGAAAAAAGAGATCTATAGAATGTGAAGATTTTCCTTTACTCATTATAAGTACTAAGGTAGGGTATGCCACTATTGGTTGGGAAGAGTGACTATTTTTAGTTAAGAAGAGGGATCGAGAGATGAAAATAAATGCAAAAATTCATTGGCATACTAGCAATTTCTCCTCATTATATAGGGGCTTTGTGGTGGACTCATGTTGGATGGCACAAAAATTTGAAGCGTCATGATAGTGGAGTTGTGGGCAGGGAGGTTGAGTGGATGCACTACTCATAGGGTTAAAATTTGGAATAGGTTTAGCGTTTGGGTTGGGGTGGTTATGCCAATGTATTATTGAGAGGAAGACTATATGGAGGAGGATGAGTAGCAAGGAGACGATTGTATTTGTCATGTTCATGTTTAACTGTGATTGACCTAAGGAATTTTTTATGAAATGTGTTTCTCTCAAATACAATTACCCCGTTCTAAAAATCACTAGTAAATCAAAATGAATTTAAGAATAAGTTCCTTTTAAATCTGAAGTCTGGAGTTAGATCATAAAATTATCAATGTATTATTGGATGATTTATCCTAGGGCTTGTTCCAACTATAACCATCTGATGATTAAGCTCCATAGGTAACCTTGGGGGTAAAAACACTTTCTAGAGGCAAGGTAGAAATTGTCCCATGTGGTGATGTACCTATAATTTGAGTTGGTTCCTATGTCTTCATTGGGTTCAATATAAATCTTTATAGCTTCAATGTGAAATTAATTCCATGCTTATGCCACACATTTTAAGATGTTACTTGTGATAATAATTTTCTTTCTCTGCATTCATCTCTAGAAAAGTATAGATATTTGTTGTTAGGTTATAGATCCTTGATTTTGGCAATTGGCCCTGCATTTTCCCTATATATTTAGGTGATTAAATATGGGTATCTAATTGGAAATTATAGGTGGAAACCCTAAATTGGCACCTTAGGGCTTATGGTAGAACTTTAACTAGATCCTACACAAGGTTGGAGATATGAGTTTTTTCTTCGTCTAAAGAAATTTCCATGAATTAATGCACTTTATGAAGATAGTGTCCTAGAAATTTTATGAATTATTGGTAAAGTGGGTCTGAGGTGAGCATGACAGCTCCAATAACTCAAATGCAAACTGAAAATTCAATTATTAGGTGGTCTATGGAGCCCATAGGTCTCAATCTAAAATAAAAAGGAAGCCCAAGGAAAACGATGTTTGGGGTTTGTGGGAAATATGGGTATCTAGTTGGAAATGAAATGTGGTAACCCTAAATAGATATCTTAGGGCTTATGTTAGAACTATAACTAGATCCTAAACAATGTTGGAGATAGGAATTTTGTCTGCATCTAAAGAAATTTCCATGCATCAAGGTATTTTGTGAATAAATTTTCACATAAAACCAATGCAAAATTAGAGTGTGGATCCAAGATAAGAGGGATACTTCCATTAATGTAAATGATGCTTGACAACACAATTATTTAGTAGTCTTCAAGGCCCATAGATATTGATCTAAAACAAAAATAAATTGAAGGAAAAGACATATAGGATTTGTGACAAAGAAGGATTTGGATGAGAGGGAATCCTTTAAAAGGGAACCAAATTTCAAGCACTAAAAGGCTATAGCAAAAAACGATAAAAAGATCCTAGGAATGAGGTCATGTAGGGTTTGAAGCTAAGCACAATCCAAGTGGGAGGGCATTCTCCATAAAAGAACTAGATCTGAAGAAGTTGTGTTTGTGGGGTGGGAGGTTGGCCTCAGAAAACCAAATTTGGAAGAATAAAAACCTAAATCGTAGGCTTTATTGATGATGTTATTTTCCAAATCTTATAATACAATTAGGAAATTTGGAGAAGAAAAGTAAAAACCATTAAATAGATTAGAATGGATGAATAGGAAAAAGCCTTTTATACTTATAAAATGAGTTAACTCAAACAAAATATCTAACTAAAAAAATAATAAAATAAAAGCAAGTAGCTCAAAGGATGACAGAAAAGCTAAATAGAAAATTATGCATGTAGCTCGAGGACTAAGAGAAAAGCTAAATGAATTCAATATGCACACATCTTGGATGTTGAAAGATGCAATTAACTATCTATACGAGGACTAAGAGAAAAGCTAAATGAATTCAATATGCACACATCTTGGATGTTGAAAGATGCAATTAACTATCTATACGAGGACTAAGAGAAAAGCTAAATGAATTCAATATGCACACATCTTGGATGTTGAAAGATGCAATTAACTATCTATACATGTTATTGAAAAACTAGAAAGTACACTCAAAGGAGATGTCTTATTGGAGAGGAATCATTGTTATGAAGCACAAAAAAAATCCAGGAGCTAATATTGGCACGTGGGCTAATTTTCCATGATATTTCCAAAAAAGTGATTCGCCAATTTCCATTTTTTATAAAACCAATTCACCCAATTTTTACAATATAAAATTATTTTACCTTTAAAATCGCCAAAATTATATAGAAAGTATAGATAAAATCATTATAAATTTGAATAATTTTACAAATACATCAACAAACATTTTATAGTTTACATATTAGCGACTTGTGAGATTCGTCAAGGTTTTTAAACTTCAAGATAATTTTTCATCCTTTAAATTTTCCCTGTTAGAAAGTGTTCCCTAACATTCCATATTAAAAAAATAACCTAGTGGTAATACCAATCTTGTCATGTGGTCCTTGTTGAAAGAACTTATTCACAAGCTCACTATTTGTTGCTTTCCTCTTATTTGTTGACTAAAATTCAACGCTACTCCTTAAATTTTATAGATTCATAAAAGATGGAAGTTGATCATCATCGCTATCTAGCTTACTTCTTGTTTCCACTTCCCCAAATCAATAAAATCCTCTTTTTTCATACTCTTATGTTGGCTCAACATCACATGCTCCAATTTATCTGTCCTTAAAGCCCAATAAATCTTTCTCGCTTAACTTAGTCATAAGTGCTTTTAAATTCATTATACTAAAATCTACATTTCTAAACATAATTTCTTTTACCAAAAATCTCTCTCAAACTCTTATTAACACATTACACATCTCCACATTAGATATTTTATTTTTCTTTCGTGAACTTGCATTCTGGTTCCAAAAAGCTTACTTGCATGGTAGGAAGCTCCACTTGCAACACCACTAACATAAACAACAATATATAGATTTGAAAGAAGAGAACAAAATCTAACACTAATATATTTCTCTTTATGTTAACCACCAACAACATCACTTGATAATTGAGCAATGGTTTTTATAGTATAAATGACAATAACATTTACGTTAAGAAATAACAGAGCTTAAAATCTCCCAAAATCCGTTTAAAATAATATTTTTTCAAGCTGGACACAATTAAAGTGTTGTTTTTTCCTGTTCGAAACTTAAATAAAATAAAGAAAAGTATATTGTTATGGACATTTTAACCTTCTACTTGCACCCTTTTATACTCGATATATCCTACCTGTCAAAACATTTTAGAATATAATATTTTACATATTAGAATATAATATTTTACATAGGTTCAAACGTATATCGTGTGACATGACAAGCATCACTATGCCTTAGCATCTTCATGTATAACAAAAAATAAAATAGTTTATCTAACCATATCACGTAAGCAGTGTGTTAAAAAATGTTTGGTCGGCATAGAAGGCTTCGAATTTAGGACCTTCCACCCTTTCATAATTACAGCCCATAAAACGGACTTTCAAGGATCATAAAGAATCCAACCAAACCTTTTCAAAATGTAAATACAATGAATCCCTATCCATAGTTAAAATAATTCTAATAGAATAAGGTTCCGTGGGCACAGGAGTAGAGACCTTTTGTAAGTACAACCAATAAAATGGCATGGAGAGTCATAGAGGTATCAAATTCAATCTCCACAAATATCATTTAAAAGAAACTCCATCTCCACTGACATCATTTAAATAATTAAAGTAATAAGTACAGCCACCAAAATGGCATGGAGAGTCTTGGATGTATCGAATTCAATCTTCACAGATATCATTTAAAAGAAAGAAAATAAACGTTTTGAATACTATGCAAAACCTGGTTCGCTAAAGATAAGGACACTACAGTTGGATCGACCTTGTTTGCGCTGTAGCCAAATAATTTAACTGTTATTCCTTTTATTTTAGTTAAAGTATGATATGGGTCGTGATTTTATTTTAAGTAATCATGGTGATGGTTGATCTCAGTGAGTTTTTTGTTTTAATTAATCATAGTGATGGTCGATCTCAGTGAGCTTTTTCATTAAATAATCATGCTGATGGTTGATCTCAGGCACTTTTTCATTAAATTTACTGAGCTCTGGGATGTGTGGTTGGTGTACATATAATCGACAGCAGGGAGCATATGTGCGCCCACCGTAGAAGTCGCATCGAGAATAGAATTTGCCTCCTAAATTTCCACCTGTAAGTGTCATTACGAGTTTTTAATCATGATATATTCCTTTTGGAAATAACTAAAGCATTGTCATAATTGTTTTTAGCTAGAAAGAAAGAGAATGAATCTCTAAAGGTTTTCCAATTAAATTTGATGGGCTGTAGGAAGTGGGCAACCTGTACACAGAATCAACGTGCAAGTAGCATAGTTGGCTTGCCTACCTAACCTAGAATTACAATAAATACCCTTGCACAGATTCTCATGTGTAGATATAATCGACATGCCATTAGCATACTTGTGTTTCCCTTTGATGGTGTAATATCAAGGCATGGTTCCCTTTGATTCATTCATGCCAAATACATCATGGTAGAGATATAATCGTTATTTGCATGAGTATTCGCTTACAATGCCTCATAAATGTTTATAGGTATTACTTTAACATCAAAATATTTGTTTTATGATACATT